>CASGGX010000004.1:0-110394 GCA_949319165.1 Sialis lutaria | reverse complement strand
TTTTCGAATTACATTGAAACAGTGCGAATTAGAGAAAAATGGCCAAGTTGAAAATTGTAGGTAATATTATTATCTATAATTTATGTTCTATTCATTTTTTCGAAAAAAAACAAATTTAATTTTTTTTTTTTTTTTACAAAGTATTCGATTTTAAGTACATTTCAAATGGTTCATAACAGAGAAGAAATATCTGCCATGAGTGTCATGGGACTTTCTTATACGTATTACAGAGACTGTACGTGTTTGCCATAGGTACCATGGGTCTTTCTTATACGTAATACTGAGAATAAACACTGTATACTCTATTTCATTTAGTTTGCAGTGGTCGTCGTGCGACATGACGGTATGAGTCGTGATCCGTACGGTCAAAGCACCCAGCAACCAGTATAGATTATTCTAAATAAAGATTTAAAAAAAAAATATTTCTGGCTAAATCATAAGTGTTGGAAAAAAATGTATGGGGAATAAATTATAGATAGTAACATACTCGACATTTTTTATTTATAACATTTTTGTCTTATTTAAAAAAAATTAAAAAATTACAAGAATAAACATCCGTTTCCGGTTTAGTGATTGTTATAAAAATAAGGTGGATGTCTTCCCAGATGAAAGTTTATCTTAAATATATAATTTTAGCCTTCCGTCATTAGTCGTTTGGGAGTAAGAGTATTTTTACTTTCTTATACCTATGTATATGAAATATACATATAGTATAAGTAAGTATAGTAATCGCGATTTTTTTCGAAATCCGGATTTTGATGGAATTATCAATTTTAACCTTCCCTGAATCCATTTTGACTATTTTCGCCATGATGTCTTTTTTTTTGTCTGTCTGTCTGTCTGTCTGTAGACGCTGTAACTCAAATACGACAAATCGTAGAAAGGTGACATTTTATACTTAAGATTAATTTTTGCCTGGGATGAAAACCTCCTATTTTTGAAAGCGATCTTTCAACCGGAAACGGATGTTTACCTACAGCGATTTTTGAATTTTTCGAATTACATTGAAACAGTGCGAATTAGAGAAAAATGGCCAAGTTGAAAATTGTAGGTAATATTATTATCTATAATTTATGTTCTATTCATTTTTTCGAAAAAAAACAAATTTAATTTTTTTTTTTTTTTTACAAAGTATTCGATTTTAAGTACATTTCAAATGGTTCATAACAGAGAAGAAATATCTGCCATGAGTGTCATGGGACTTTCTTATACGTATTACAGAGACTGTACGTGTTTGCCATAGGTACCATGGGTCTTTCTTATACGTAATACTGAGAATAAACACTGTATACTCTATTTCATTTAGTTTGCAGTGGTCGTCGTGCGACATGACGGTATGAGTCGTGATCCGTACGGTCAAAGCACCCAGCAACCAGTATAGATTATTCTAAATAAAGATTTAAAAAAAAAATATTTCTGGCTAAATCATAAGTGTTGGAAAAAAATGTATGGGGAATAAATTATAGATAGTAACATACTCGACATTTTTTATTTATAACATTTTTGTCTTATTTAAAAAAAATTAAAAAATTACAAGAATAAACATCCGTTTCCGGTTTAGTGATTGTTATAAAAATAAGGTGGATGTCTTCCCAGATGAAAGTTTATCTTAAATATATAATTTTAGCCTTCCGTCATTAGTCGTTTGGGAGTAAGAGTATTTTTACTTTCTTATACCTATGTATATGAAATATACATATAGTATAAGTAAGTATAGTAATCGCGATTTTTTTCGAAATCCGGATTTTGATGGAATTATCAATTTTAACCTTCCCTGAATCCATTTTGACTATTTTCGCCATGATGTCTTTTTTTTTGTCTGTCTGTCTGTCTGTCTGTAGACGCTGTAACTCAAATACGACAAATCGTAGAAAGGTGACATTTTATACTTAAGATTAATTTTTGCCTGGGATGAAAACCTCCTATTTTTGAAAGCGATCTTTCAACCGGAAACGGATGTTTACCTACAGCGATTTTTGAATTTTTCGAATTACATTGAAACAGTGCGAATTAGAGAAAAATGGCCAAGTTGAAAATTGTAGGTAATATTATTATCTATAATTTATGTTCTATTCATTTTTTCGAAAAAAAACAAATTTAATTTTTTTTTTTTTTTTACAAAGTATTCGATTTTAAGTACATTTCAAATGGTTCATAACAGAGAAGAAATATCTGCCATGAGTGTCATGGGACTTTCTTATACGTATTACAGAGACTGTACGTGTTTGCCATAGGTACCATGGGTCTTTCTTATACGTAATACTGAGAATAAACACTGTATACTCTATTTCATTTAGTTTGCAGTGGTCGTCGTGCGACATGACGGTATGAGTCGTGATCCGTACGGTCAAAGCACCCAGCAACCAGTATAGATTATTCTAAATAAAGATTTAAAAAAAAAATATTTCTGGCTAAATCATAAGTGTTGGAAAAAAATGTATGGGGAATAAATTATAGATAGTAACATACTCGACATTTTTTATTTATAACATTTTTGTCTTATTTAAAAAAAATTAAAAAATTACAAGAATAAACATCCGTTTCCGGTTTAGTGATTGTTATAAAAATAAGGTGGATGTCTTCCCAGATGAAAGTTTATCTTAAATATATAATTTTAGCCTTCCGTCATTAGTCGTTTGGGAGTAAGAGTATTTTTACTTTCTTATACCTATGTATATGAAATATACATATAGTATAAGTAAGTATAGTAATCGCGATTTTTTTCGAAATCCGGATTTTGATGGAATTATCAATTTTAACCTTCCCTGAATCCATTTTGACTATTTTCGCCATGATGTCTTTTTTTTTGTCTGTCTGTCTGTCTGTCTGTAGACGCTGTAACTCAAATACGACAAATCGTAGAAAGGTGACATTTTATACTTAAGATTAATTTTTGCCTGGGATGAAAACCTCCTATTTTTGAAAGCGATCTTTCAACCGGAAACGGATGTTTACCTACAGCGATTTTTGAATTTTTCGAATTACATTGAAACAGTGCGAATTAGAGAAAAATGGCCAAGTTGAAAATTGTAGGTAATATTATTATCTATAATTTATGTTCTATTCATTTTTTCGAAAAAAAACAAATTTAATTTTTTTTTTTTTTTTACAAAGTATTCGATTTTAAGTACATTTCAAATGGTTCATAACAGAGAAGAAATATCTGCCATGAGTGTCATGGGACTTTCTTATACGTATTACAGAGACTGTACGTGTTTGCCATAGGTACCATGGGTCTTTCTTATACGTAATACTGAGAATAAACACTGTATACTCTATTTCATTTAGTTTGCAGTGGTCGTCGTGCGACATGACGGTATGAGTCGTGATCCGTACGGTCAAAGCACCCAGCAACCAGTATAGATTATTCTAAATAAAGATTTAAAAAAAAAATATTTCTGGCTAAATCATAAGTGTTGGAAAAAAATGTATGGGGAATAAATTATAGATAGTAACATACTCGACATTTTTTATTTATAACATTTTTGTCTTATTTAAAAAAAATTAAAAAATTACAAGAATAAACATCCGTTTCCGGTTTAGTGATTGTTATAAAAATAAGGTGGATGTCTTCCCAGATGAAAGTTTATCTTAAATATATAATTTTAGCCTTCCGTCATTAGTCGTTTGGGAGTAAGAGTATTTTTACTTTCTTATACCTATGTATATGAAATATACATATAGTATAAGTAAGTATAGTAATCGCGATTTTTTTCGAAATCCGGATTTTGATGGAATTATCAATTTTAACCTTCCCTGAATCCATTTTGACTATTTTCGCCATGATGTCTTTTTTTTTGTCTGTCTGTCTGTCTGTCTGTAGACGCTGTAACTCAAATACGACAAATCGTAGAAAGGTGACATTTTATACTTAAGATTAATTTTTGCCTGGGATGAAAACCTCCTATTTTTGAAAGCGATCTTTCAACCGGAAACGGATGTTTACCTACAGCGATTTTTGAATTTTTCGAATTACATTGAAACAGTGCGAATTAGAGAAAAATGGCCAAGTTGAAAATTGTAGGTAATATTATTATCTATAATTTATGTTCTATTCATTTTTTCGAAAAAAAACAAATTTAATTTTTTTTTTTTTTTTACAAAGTATTCGATTTTAAGTACATTTCAAATGGTTCATAACAGAGAAGAAATATCTGCCATGAGTGTCATGGGACTTTCTTATACGTATTACAGAGACTGTACGTGTTTGCCATAGGTACCATGGGTCTTTCTTATACGTAATACTGAGAATAAACACTGTATACTCTATTTCATTTAGTTTGCAGTGGTCGTCGTGCGACATGACGGTATGAGTCGTGATCCGTACGGTCAAAGCACCCAGCAACCAGTATAGATTATTCTAAATAAAGATTTAAAAAAAAAATATTTCTGGCTAAATCATAAGTGTTGGAAAAAAATGTATGGGGAATAAATTATAGATAGTAACATACTCGACATTTTTTATTTATAACATTTTTGTCTTATTTAAAAAAAATTAAAAAATTACAAGAATAAACATCCGTTTCCGGTTTAGTGATTGTTATAAAAATAAGGTGGATGTCTTCCCAGATGAAAGTTTATCTTAAATATATAATTTTAGCCTTCCGTCATTAGTCGTTTGGGAGTAAGAGTATTTTTACTTTCTTATACCTATGTATATGAAATATACATATAGTATAAGTAAGTATAGTAATCGCGATTTTTTTCGAAATCCGGATTTTGATGGAATTATCAATTTTAACCTTCCCTGAATCCATTTTGACTATTTTCGCCATGATGTCTTTTTTTTTGTCTGTCTGTCTGTCTGTCTGTAGACGCTGTAACTCAAATACGACAAATCGTAGAAAGGTGACATTTTATACTTAAGATTAATTTTTGCCTGGGATGAAAACCTCCTATTTTTGAAAGCGATCTTTCAACCGGAAACGGATGTTTACCTACAGCGATTTTTGAATTTTTCGAATTACATTGAAACAGTGCGAATTAGAGAAAAATGGCCAAGTTGAAAATTGTAGGTAATATTATTATCTATAATTTATGTTCTATTCATTTTTTCGAAAAAAAACAAATTTAATTTTTTTTTTTTTTTTACAAAGTATTCGATTTTAAGTACATTTCAAATGGTTCATAACAGAGAAGAAATATCTGCCATGAGTGTCATGGGACTTTCTTATACGTATTACAGAGACTGTACGTGTTTGCCATAGGTACCATGGGTCTTTCTTATACGTAATACTGAGAATAAACACTGTATACTCTATTTCATTTAGTTTGCAGTGGTCGTCGTGCGACATGACGGTATGAGTCGTGATCCGTACGGTCAAAGCACCCAGCAACCAGTATAGATTATTCTAAATAAAGATTTAAAAAAAAAATATTTCTGGCTAAATCATAAGTGTTGGAAAAAAATGTATGGGGAATAAATTATAGATAGTAACATACTCGACATTTTTTATTTATAACATTTTTGTCTTATTTAAAAAAAATTAAAAAATTACAAGAATAAACATCCGTTTCCGGTTTAGTGATTGTTATAAAAATAAGGTGGATGTCTTCCCAGATGAAAGTTTATCTTAAATATATAATTTTAGCCTTCCGTCATTAGTCGTTTGGGAGTAAGAGTATTTTTACTTTCTTATACCTATGTATATGAAATATACATATAGTATAAGTAAGTATAGTAATCGCGATTTTTTTCGAAATCCGGATTTTGATGGAATTATCAATTTTAACCTTCCCTGAATCCATTTTGACTATTTTCGCCATGATGTCTTTTTTTTTGTCTGTCTGTCTGTCTGTCTGTAGACGCTGTAACTCAAATACGACAAATCGTAGAAAGGTGACATTTTATACTTAAGATTAATTTTTGCCTGGGATGAAAACCTCCTATTTTTGAAAGCGATCTTTCAACCGGAAACGGATGTTTACCTACAGCGATTTTTGAATTTTTCGAATTACATTGAAACAGTGCGAATTAGAGAAAAATGGCCAAGTTGAAAATTGTAGGTAATATTATTATCTATAATTTATGTTCTATTCATTTTTTCGAAAAAAAACAAATTTAATTTTTTTTTTTTTTTTACAAAGTATTCGATTTTAAGTACATTTCAAATGGTTCATAACAGAGAAGAAATATCTGCCATGAGTGTCATGGGACTTTCTTATACGTATTACAGAGACTGTACGTGTTTGCCATAGGTACCATGGGTCTTTCTTATACGTAATACTGAGAATAAACACTGTATACTCTATTTCATTTAGTTTGCAGTGGTCGTCGTGCGACATGACGGTATGAGTCGTGATCCGTACGGTCAAAGCACCCAGCAACCAGTATAGATTATTCTAAATAAAGATTTAAAAAAAAAATATTTCTGGCTAAATCATAAGTGTTGGAAAAAAATGTATGGGGAATAAATTATAGATAGTAACATACTCGACATTTTTTATTTATAACATTTTTGTCTTATTTAAAAAAAATTAAAAAATTACAAGAATAAACATCCGTTTCCGGTTTAGTGATTGTTATAAAAATAAGGTGGATGTCTTCCCAGATGAAAGTTTATCTTAAATATATAATTTTAGCCTTCCGTCATTAGTCGTTTGGGAGTAAGAGTATTTTTACTTTCTTATACCTATGTATATGAAATATACATATAGTATAAGTAAGTATAGTAATCGCGATTTTTTTCGAAATCCGGATTTTGATGGAATTATCAATTTTAACCTTCCCTGAATCCATTTTGACTATTTTCGCCATGATGTCTTTTTTTTTGTCTGTCTGTCTGTCTGTCTGTAGACGCTGTAACTCAAATACGACAAATCGTAGAAAGGTGACATTTTATACTTAAGATTAATTTTTGCCTGGGATGAAAACCTCCTATTTTTGAAAGCGATCTTTCAACCGGAAACGGATGTTTACCTACAGCGATTTTTGAATTTTTCGAATTACATTGAAACAGTGCGAATTAGAGAAAAATGGCCAAGTTGAAAATTGTAGGTAATATTATTATCTATAATTTATGTTCTATTCATTTTTTCGAAAAAAAACAAATTTAATTTTTTTTTTTTTTTTACAAAGTATTCGATTTTAAGTACATTTCAAATGGTTCATAACAGAGAAGAAATATCTGCCATGAGTGTCATGGGACTTTCTTATACGTATTACAGAGACTGTACGTGTTTGCCATAGGTACCATGGGTCTTTCTTATACGTAATACTGAGAATAAACACTGTATACTCTATTTCATTTAGTTTGCAGTGGTCGTCGTGCGACATGACGGTATGAGTCGTGATCCGTACGGTCAAAGCACCCAGCAACCAGTATAGATTATTCTAAATAAAGATTTAAAAAAAAAATATTTCTGGCTAAATCATAAGTGTTGGAAAAAAATGTATGGGGAATAAATTATAGATAGTAACATACTCGACATTTTTTATTTATAACATTTTTGTCTTATTTAAAAAAAATTAAAAAATTACAAGAATAAACATCCGTTTCCGGTTTAGTGATTGTTATAAAAATAAGGTGGATGTCTTCCCAGATGAAAGTTTATCTTAAATATATAATTTTAGCCTTCCGTCATTAGTCGTTTGGGAGTAAGAGTATTTTTACTTTCTTATACCTATGTATATGAAATATACATATAGTATAAGTAAGTATAGTAATCGCGATTTTTTTCGAAATCCGGATTTTGATGGAATTATCAATTTTAACCTTCCCTGAATCCATTTTGACTATTTTCGCCATGATGTCTTTTTTTTTGTCTGTCTGTCTGTCTGTCTGTAGACGCTGTAACTCAAATACGACAAATCGTAGAAAGGTGACATTTTATACTTAAGATTAATTTTTGCCTGGGATGAAAACCTCCTATTTTTGAAAGCGATCTTTCAACCGGAAACGGATGTTTACCTACAGCGATTTTTGAATTTTTCGAATTACATTGAAACAGTGCGAATTAGAGAAAAATGGCCAAGTTGAAAATTGTAGGTAATATTATTATCTATAATTTATGTTCTATTCATTTTTTCGAAAAAAAACAAATTTAATTTTTTTTTTTTTTTTACAAAGTATTCGATTTTAAGTACATTTCAAATGGTTCATAACAGAGAAGAAATATCTGCCATGAGTGTCATGGGACTTTCTTATACGTATTACAGAGACTGTACGTGTTTGCCATAGGTACCATGGGTCTTTCTTATACGTAATACTGAGAATAAACACTGTATACTCTATTTCATTTAGTTTGCAGTGGTCGTCGTGCGACATGACGGTATGAGTCGTGATCCGTACGGTCAAAGCACCCAGCAACCAGTATAGATTATTCTAAATAAAGATTTAAAAAAAAAATATTTCTGGCTAAATCATAAGTGTTGGAAAAAAATGTATGGGGAATAAATTATAGATAGTAACATACTCGACATTTTTTATTTATAACATTTTTGTCTTATTTAAAAAAAATTAAAAAATTACAAGAATAAACATCCGTTTCCGGTTTAGTGATTGTTATAAAAATAAGGTGGATGTCTTCCCAGATGAAAGTTTATCTTAAATATATAATTTTAGCCTTCCGTCATTAGTCGTTTGGGAGTAAGAGTATTTTTACTTTCTTATACCTATGTATATGAAATATACATATAGTATAAGTAAGTATAGTAATCGCGATTTTTTTCGAAATCCGGATTTTGATGGAATTATCAATTTTAACCTTCCCTGAATCCATTTTGACTATTTTCGCCATGATGTCTTTTTTTTTGTCTGTCTGTCTGTCTGTCTGTAGACGCTGTAACTCAAATACGACAAATCGTAGAAAGGTGACATTTTATACTTAAGATTAATTTTTGCCTGGGATGAAAACCTCCTATTTTTGAAAGCGATCTTTCAACCGGAAACGGATGTTTACCTACAGCGATTTTTGAATTTTTCGAATTACATTGAAACAGTGCGAATTAGAGAAAAATGGCCAAGTTGAAAATTGTAGGTAATATTATTATCTATAATTTATGTTCTATTCATTTTTTCGAAAAAAAACAAATTTAATTTTTTTTTTTTTTTTACAAAGTATTCGATTTTAAGTACATTTCAAATGGTTCATAACAGAGAAGAAATATCTGCCATGAGTGTCATGGGACTTTCTTATACGTATTACAGAGACTGTACGTGTTTGCCATAGGTACCATGGGTCTTTCTTATACGTAATACTGAGAATAAACACTGTATACTCTATTTCATTTAGTTTGCAGTGGTCGTCGTGCGACATGACGGTATGAGTCGTGATCCGTACGGTCAAAGCACCCAGCAACCAGTATAGATTATTCTAAATAAAGATTTAAAAAAAATATATTTCTGGCTAAATCATAAGTGTTGGAAAAAAATGTATGGGGAATAAATTATAGATAGTAACATACTCGACATTTTTTATTTATAACATTTTTGTCTTATTTAAAAAAAATTAAAAAATTACAAGAATAAACATCCGTTTCCGGTTTAGTGATTGTTATAAAAATAAGGTGGATGTCTTCCCAGATGAAAGTTTATCTTAAATATATAATTTTAGCCTTCCGTCATTAGTCGTTTGGGAGTAAGAGTATTTTTACTTTCTTATACCTATGTATATGAAATATACATATAGTATAAGTAAGTATAGTAATCGCGATTTTTTTCGAAATCCGGATTTTGATGGAATTATCAATTTTAACCTTCCCTGAATCCATTTTGACTATTTTCGCCATGATGTCTTTTTTTTTGTCTGTCTGTCTGTCTGTCTGTAGACGCTGTAACTCAAATACGACAAATCGTAGAAAGGTGACATTTTATACTTAAGATTAATTTTTGCCTGGGATGAAAACCTCCTATTTTTGAAAGCGATCTTTCAACCGGAAACGGATGTTTACCTACAGCGATTTTTGAATTTTTCGAATTACATTGAAACAGTGCGAATTAGAGAAAAATGGCCAAGTTGAAAATTGTAGGTAATATTATTATCTATAATTTATGTTCTATTCATTTTTTCGAAAAAAAACAAATTTAATTTTTTTTTTTTTTTTACAAAGTATTCGATTTTAAGTACATTTCAAATGGTTCATAACAGAGAAGAAATATCTGCCATGAGTGTCATGGGACTTTCTTATACGTATTACAGAGACTGTACGTGTTTGCCATAGGTACCATGGGTCTTTCTTATACGTAATACTGAGAATAAACACTGTATACTCTATTTCATTTAGTTTGCAGTGGTCGTCGTGCGACATGACGGTATGAGTCGTGATCCGTACGGTCAAAGCACCCAGCAACCAGTATAGATTATTCTAAATAAAGATTTAAAAAAAAAATATTTCTGGCTAAATCATAAGTGTTGGAAAAAAATGTATGGGGAATAAATTATAGATAGTAACATACTCGACATTTTTTATTTATAACATTTTTGTCTTATTTAAAAAAAATTAAAAAATTACAAGAATAAACATCCGTTTCCGGTTTAGTGATTGTTATAAAAATAAGGTGGATGTCTTCCCAGATGAAAGTTTATCTTAAATATATAATTTTAGCCTTCCGTCATTAGTCGTTTGGGAGTAAGAGTATTTTTACTTTCTTATACCTATGTATATGAAATATACATATAGTATAAGTAAGTATAGTAATCGCGATTTTTTTCGAAATCCGGATTTTGATGGAATTATCAATTTTAACCTTCCCTGAATCCATTTTGACTATTTTCGCCATGATGTCTTTTTTTTTGTCTGTCTGTCTGTCTGTCTGTAGACGCTGTAACTCAAATACGACAAATCGTAGAAAGGTGACATTTTATACTTAAGATTAATTTTTGCCTGGGATGAAAACCTCCTATTTTTGAAAGCGATCTTTCAACCGGAAACGGATGTTTACCTACAGCGATTTTTGAATTTTTCGAATTACATTGAAACAGTGCGAATTAGAGAAAAATGGCCAAGTTGAAAATTGTAGGTAATATTATTATCTATAATTTATGTTCTATTCATTTTTTCGAAAAAAAACAAATTTAATTTTTTTTTTTTTTTTACAAAGTATTCGATTTTAAGTACATTTCAAATGGTTCATAACAGAGAAGAAATATCTGCCATGAGTGTCATGGGACTTTCTTATACGTATTACAGAGACTGTACGTGTTTGCCATAGGTACCATGGGTCTTTCTTATACGTAATACTGAGAATAAACACTGTATACTCTATTTCATTTAGTTTGCAGTGGTCGTCGTGCGACATGACGGTATGAGTCGTGATCCGTACGGTCAAAGCACCCAGCAACCAGTATAGATTATTCTAAATAAAGATTTAAAAAAAAAATATTTCTGGCTAAATCATAAGTGTTGGAAAAAAATGTATGGGGAATAAATTATAGATAGTAACATACTCGACATTTTTTATTTATAACATTTTTGTCTTATTTAAAAAAAATTAAAAAATTACAAGAATAAACATCCGTTTCCGGTTTAGTGATTGTTATAAAAATAAGGTGGATGTCTTCCCAGATGAAAGTTTATCTTAAATATATAATTTTAGCCTTCCGTCATTAGTCGTTTGGGAGTAAGAGTATTTTTACTTTCTTATACCTATGTATATGAAATATACATATAGTATAAGTAAGTATAGTAATCGCGATTTTTTTCGAAATCCGGATTTTGATGGAATTATCAATTTTAACCTTCCCTGAATCCATTTTGACTATTTTCGCCATGATGTCTTTTTTTTTGTCTGTCTGTCTGTCTGTCTGTAGACGCTGTAACTCAAATACGACAAATCGTAGAAAGGTGACATTTTATACTTAAGATTAATTTTTGCCTGGGATGAAAACCTCCTATTTTTGAAAGCGATCTTTCAACCGGAAACGGATGTTTACCTACAGCGATTTTTGAATTTTTCGAATTACATTGAAACAGTGCGAATTAGAGAAAAATGGCCAAGTTGAAAATTGTAGGTAATATTATTATCTATAATTTATGTTCTATTCATTTTTTCGAAAAAAAACAAATTTAATTTTTTTTTTTTTTTTACAAAGTATTCGATTTTAAGTACATTTCAAATGGTTCATAACAGAGAAGAAATATCTGCCATGAGTGTCATGGGACTTTCTTATACGTATTACAGAGACTGTACGTGTTTGCCATAGGTACCATGGGTCTTTCTTATACGTAATACTGAGAATAAACACTGTATACTCTATTTCATTTAGTTTGCAGTGGTCGTCGTGCGACATGACGGTATGAGTCGTGATCCGTACGGTCAAAGCACCCAGCAACCAGTATAGATTATTCTAAATAAAGATTTAAAAAAAAAATATTTCTGGCTAAATCATAAGTGTTGGAAAAAAATGTATGGGGAATAAATTATAGATAGTAACATACTCGACATTTTTTATTTATAACATTTTTGTCTTATTTAAAAAAAATTAAAAAATTACAAGAATAAACATCCGTTTCCGGTTTAGTGATTGTTATAAAAATAAGGTGGATGTCTTCCCAGATGAAAGTTTATCTTAAATATATAATTTTAGCCTTCCGTCATTAGTCGTTTGGGAGTAAGAGTATTTTTACTTTCTTATACCTATGTATATGAAATATACATATAGTATAAGTAAGTATAGTAATCGCGATTTTTTTCGAAATCCGGATTTTGATGGAATTATCAATTTTAACCTTCCCTGAATCCATTTTGACTATTTTCGCCATGATGTCTTTTTTTTTGTCTGTCTGTCTGTCTGTCTGTAGACGCTGTAACTCAAATACGACAAATCGTAGAAAGGTGACATTTTATACTTAAGATTAATTTTTGCCTGGGATGAAAACCTCCTATTTTTGAAAGCGATCTTTCAACCGGAAACGGATGTTTACCTACAGCGATTTTTGAATTTTTCGAATTACATTGAAACAGTGCGAATTAGAGAAAAATGGCCAAGTTGAAAATTGTAGGTAATATTATTATCTATAATTTATGTTCTATTCATTTTTTCGAAAAAAAACAAATTTAATTTTTTTTTTTTTTTTACAAAGTATTCGATTTTAAGTACATTTCAAATGGTTCATAACAGAGAAGAAATATCTGCCATGAGTGTCATGGGACTTTCTTATACGTATTACAGAGACTGTACGTGTTTGCCATAGGTACCATGGGTCTTTCTTATACGTAATACTGAGAATAAACACTGTATACTCTATTTCATTTAGTTTGCAGTGGTCGTCGTGCGACATGACGGTATGAGTCGTGATCCGTACGGTCAAAGCACCCAGCAACCAGTATAGATTATTCTAAATAAAGATTTAAAAAAAAAATATTTCTGGCTAAATCATAAGTGTTGGAAAAAAATGTATGGGGAATAAATTATAGATAGTAACATACTCGACATTTTTTATTTATAACATTTTTGTCTTATTTAAAAAAAATTAAAAAATTACAAGAATAAACATCCGTTTCCGGTTTAGTGATTGTTATAAAAATAAGGTGGATGTCTTCCCAGATGAAAGTTTATCTTAAATATATAATTTTAGCCTTCCGTCATTAGTCGTTTGGGAGTAAGAGTATTTTTACTTTCTTATACCTATGTATATGAAATATACATATAGTATAAGTAAGTATAGTAATCGCGATTTTTTTCGAAATCCGGATTTTGATGGAATTATCAATTTTAACCTTCCCTGAATCCATTTTGACTATTTTCGCCATGATGTCTTTTTTTTTGTCTGTCTGTCTGTCTGTCTGTAGACGCTGTAACTCAAATACGACAAATCGTAGAAAGGTGACATTTTATACTTAAGATTAATTTTTGCCTGGGATGAAAACCTCCTATTTTTGAAAGCGATCTTTCAACCGGAAACGGATGTTTACCTACAGCGATTTTTGAATTTTTCGAATTACATTGAAACAGTGCGAACTAGAGAAAAATGGCCAAGTTGAAAATTGTAGGTAATATTATTATCTATAATTTATGTTCTATTCATTTTTTCGAAAAAAAACAAATTTAATTTTTTTTTTTTTTTACAAAGTATTCGATTTTAAGTACATTTCAAATGGTTCATAACAGAGAAGAAATATCTGCCATGAGTGTCATGGGACTTTCTTATACGTATTACAGAGACTGTACGTGTTTGCCATAGGTACCATGGGTCTTTCTTATACGTAATACTGAGAATAAACACTGTATACTCTATTTCATTTAGTTTGCAGTGGTCGTCGTGCGACATGACGGTATGAGTCGTGATCCGTACGGTCAAAGCACCCAGCAACCAGTATAGATTATTCTAAATAAAGATTTAAAAAAAAAATATTTCTGGCTAAATCATAAGTGTTGGAAAAAAATGTATGGGGAATAAATTATAGATAGTAACATACTCGACATTTTTTATTTATAACATTTTTGTCTTATTTAAAAAAAATTAAAAAATTACAAGAATAAACATCCGTTTCCGGTTTAGTGATTGTTATAAAAATAAGGTGGATGTCTTCCCAGATGAAAGTTTATCTTAAATATATAATTTTAGCCTTCCGTCATTAGTCGTTTGGGAGTAAGAGTATTTTTACTTTCTTATACCTATGTATATGAAATATACATATAGTATAAGTAAGTATAGTAATCGCGATTTTTTTCGAAATCCGGATTTTGATGGAATTATCAATTTTAACCTTCCCTGAATCCATTTTGACTATTTTCGCCATGATGTCTTTTTTTTTGTCTGTCTGTCTGTCTGTCTGTAGACGCTGTAACTCAAATACGACAAATCGTAGAAAGGTGACATTTTATACTTAAGATTAATTTTTGCCTGGGATGAAAACCTCCTATTTTTGAAAGCGATCTTTCAACCGGAAACGGATGTTTACCTACAGCGATTTTTGAATTTTTCGAATTACATTGAAACAGTGCGAATTAGAGAAAAATGGCCAAGTTGAAAATTGTAGGTAATATTATTATCTATAATTTATGTTCTATTCATTTTTTCGAAAAAAAACAAATTTAATTTTTTTTTTTTTTTTACAAAGTATTCGATTTTAAGTACATTTCAAATGGTTCATAACAGAGAAGAAATATCTGCCATGAGTGTCATGGGACTTTCTTATACGTATTACAGAGACTGTACGTGTTTGCCATAGGTACCATGGGTCTTTCTTATACGTAATACTGAGAATAAACACTGTATACTCTATTTCATTTAGTTTGCAGTGGTCGTCGTGCGACATGACGGTATGAGTCGTGATCCGTACGGTCAAAGCACCCAGCAACCAGTATAGATTATTCTAAATAAAGATTTAAAAAAAAAATATTTCTGGCTAAATCATAAGTGTTGGAAAAAAATGTATGGGGAATAAATTATAGATAGTAACATACTCGACATTTTTTATTTATAACATTTTTGTCTTATTTAAAAAAAATTAAAAAATTACAAGAATAAACATCCGTTTCCGGTTTAGTGATTGTTATAAAAATAAGGTGGATGTCTTCCCAGATGAAAGTTTATCTTAAATATATAATTTTAGCCTTCCGTCATTAGTCGTTTGGGAGTAAGAGTATTTTTACTTTCTTATACCTATGTATATGAAATATACATATAGTATAAGTAAGTATAGTAATCGCGATTTTTTTCGAAATCCGGATTTTGATGGAATTATCAATTTTAACCTTCCCTGAATCCATTTTGACTATTTTCGCCATGATGTCTTTTTTTTTGTCTGTCTGTCTGTCTGTCTGTAGACGCTGTAACTCAAATACGACAAATCGTAGAAAGGTGACATTTTATACTTAAGATTAATTTTTGCCTGGGATGAAAACCTCCTATTTTTGAAAGCGATCTTTCAACCGGAAACGGATGTTTACCTACAGCGATTTTTGAATTTTTCGAATTACATTGAAACAGTGCGAATTAGAGAAAAATGGCCAAGTTGAAAATTGTAGGTAATATTATTATCTATAATTTATGTTCTATTCATTTTTTCGAAAAAAAACAAATTTAATTTTTTTTTTTTTTTTACAAAGTATTCGATTTTAAGTACATTTCAAATGGTTCATAACAGAGAAGAAATATCTGCCATGAGTGTCATGGGACTTTCTTATACGTATTACAGAGACTGTACGTGTTTGCCATAGGTACCATGGGTCTTTCTTATACGTAATACTGAGAATAAACACTGTATACTCTATTTCATTTAGTTTGCAGTGGTCGTCGTGCGACATGACGGTATGAGTCGTGATCCGTACGGTCAAAGCACCCAGCAACCAGTATAGATTATTCTAAATAAAGATTTAAAAAAAAAATATTTCTGGCTAAATCATAAGTGTTGGAAAAAAATGTATGGGGAATAAATTATAGATAGTAACATACTCGACATTTTTTATTTATAACATTTTTGTCTTATTTAAAAAAAATTAAAAAATTACAAGAATAAACATCCGTTTCCGGTTTAGTGATTGTTATAAAAATAAGGTGGATGTCTTCCCAGATGAAAGTTTATCTTAAATATATAATTTTAGCCTTCCGTCATTAGTCGTTTGGGAGTAAGAGTATTTTTACTTTCTTATACCTATGTATATGAAATATACATATAGTATAAGTAAGTATAGTAATCGCGATTTTTTTCGAAATCCGGATTTTGATGGAATTATCAATTTTAACCTTCCCTGAATCCATTTTGACTATTTTCGCCATGATGTCTTTTTTTTTGTCTGTCTGTCTGTCTGTCTGTAGACGCTGTAACTCAAATACGACAAATCGTAGAAAGGTGACATTTTATACTTAAGATTAATTTTTGCCTGGGATGAAAACCTCCTATTTTTGAAAGCGATCTTTCAACCGGAAACGGATGTTTACCTACAGCGATTTTTGAATTTTTCGAATTACATTGAAACAGTGCGAATTAGAGAAAAATGGCCAAGTTGAAAATTGTAGGTAATATTATTATCTATAATTTATGTTCTATTCATTTTTTCGAAAAAAAACAAATTTAATTTTTTTTTTTTTTTACAAAGTATTCGATTTTAAGTACATTTCAAATGGTTCATAACAGAGAAGAAATATCTGCCATGAGTGTCATGGGACTTTCTTATACGTATTACAGAGACTGTACGTGTTTGCCATAGGTACCATGGGTCTTTCTTATACGTAATACTGAGAATAAACACTGTATACTCTATTTCATTTAGTTTGCAGTGGTCGTCGTGCGACATGACGGTATGAGTCGTGATCCGTACGGTCAAAGCACCCAGCAACCAGTATAGATTATTCTAAATAAAGATTTAAAAAAAAAATATTTCTGGCTAAATCATAAGTGTTGGAAAAAAATGTATGGGGAATAAATTATAGATAGTAACATACTCGACATTTTTTATTTATAACATTTTTGTCTTATTTAAAAAAAATTAAAAAATTACAAGAATAAACATCCGTTTCCGGTTTAGTGATTGTTATAAAAATAAGGTGGATGTCTTCCCAGATGAAAGTTTATCTTAAATATATAATTTTAGCCTTCCGTCATTAGTCGTTTGGGAGTAAGAGTATTTTTACTTTCTTATACCTATGTATATGAAATATACATATAGTATAAGTAAGTATAGTAATCGCGATTTTTTTCGAAATCCGGATTTTGATGGAATTATCAATTTTAACCTTCCCTGAATCCATTTTGACTATTTTCGCCATGATGTCTTTTTTTTTGTCTGTCTGTCTGTCTGTCTGTAGACGCTGTAACTCAAATACGACAAATCGTAGAAAGGTGACATTTTATACTTAAGATTAATTTTTGCCTGGGATGAAAACCTCCTATTTTTGAAAGCGATCTTTCAACCGGAAACGGATGTTTACCTACAGCGATTTTTGAATTTTTCGAATTACATTGAAACAGTGCGAATTAGAGAAAAAAATGGCCAAGTTGAAAATTGTAGGTAATATTATTATCTATAATTTATGTTCTATTCATTTTTTCGAAAAAAAACAAATTTAATTTTTTTTTTTTTTTTACAAAGTATTCGATTTTAAGTACATTTCAAATGGTTCATAACAGAGAAGAAATATCTGCCATGAGTGTCATGGGACTTTCTTATACGTATTACAGAGACTGTACGTGTTTGCCATAGGTACCATGGGTCTTTCTTATACGTAATACTGAGAATAAACACTGTATACTCTATTTCATTTAGTTTGCAGTGGTCGTCGTGCGACATGACGGTATGAGTCGTGATCCGTACGGTCAAAGCACCCAGCAACCAGTATAGATTATTCTAAATAAAGATTTAAAAAAAAAATATTTCTGGCTAAATCATAAGTGTTGGAAAAAAATGTATGGGGAATAAATTATAGATAGTAACATACTCGACATTTTTTATTTATAACATTTTTGTCTTATTTAAAAAAAATTAAAAAATTACAAGAATAAACATCCGTTTCCGGTTTAGTGATTGTTATAAAAATAAGGTGGATGTCTTCCCAGATGAAAGTTTATCTTAAATATATAATTTTAGCCTTCCGTCATTAGTCGTTTGGGAGTAAGAGTATTTTTACTTTCTTATACCTATGTATATGAAATATACATATAGTATAAGTAAGTATAGTAATCGCGATTTTTTTCGAAATCCGGATTTTGATGGAATTATCAATTTTAACCTTCCCTGAATCCATTTTGACTATTTTCGCCATGATGTCTTTTTTTTTGTCTGTCTGTCTGTCTGTCTGTAGACGCTGTAACTCAAATACGACAAATCGTAGAAAGGTGACATTTTATACTTAAGATTAATTTTTGCCTGGGATGAAAACCTCCTATTTTTGAAAGCGATCTTTCAACCGGAAACGGATGTTTACCTACAGCGATTTTTGAATTTTTCGAATTACATTGAAACAGTGCGAATTAGAGAAAAATGGCCAAGTTGAAAATTGTAGGTAATATTATTATCTATAATTTATGTTCTATTCATTTTTTCGAAAAAAAACAAATTTAATTTTTTTTTTTTTTTTACAAAGTATTCGATTTTAAGTACATTTCAAATGGTTCATAACAGAGAAGAAATATCTGCCATGAGTGTCATGGGACTTTCTTATACGTATTACAGAGACTGTACGTGTTTGCCATAGGTACCATGGGTCTTTCTTATACGTAATACTGAGAATAAACACTGTATACTCTATTTCATTTAGTTTGCAGTGGTCGTCGTGCGACATGACGGTATGAGTCGTGATCCGTACGGTCAAAGCACCCAGCAACCAGTATAGATTATTCTAAATAAAGATTTAAAAAAAAAATATTTCTGGCTAAATCATAAGTGTTGGAAAAAAATGTATGGGGAATAAATTATAGATAGTAACATACTCGACATTTTTTATTTATAACATTTTTGTCTTATTTAAAAAAAATTAAAAAATTACAAGAATAAACATCCGTTTCCGGTTTAGTGATTGTTATAAAAATAAGGTGGATGTCTTCCCAGATGAAAGTTTATCTTAAATATATAATTTTAGCCTTCCGTCATTAGTCGTTTGGGAGTAAGAGTATTTTTACTTTCTTATACCTATGTATATGAAATATACATATAGTATAAGTAAGTATAGTAATCGCGATTTTTTTCGAAATCCGGATTTTGATGGAATTATCAATTTTAACCTTCCCTGAATCCATTTTGACTATTTTCGCCATGATGTCTTTTTTTTTGTCTGTCTGTCTGTCTGTCTGTAGACGCTGTAACTCAAATACGACAAATCGTAGAAAGGTGACATTTTATACTTAAGATTAATTTTTGCCTGGGATGAAAACCTCCTATTTTTGAAAGCGATCTTTCAACCGGAAACGGATGTTTACCTACAGCGATTTTTGAATTTTTCGAATTACATTGAAACAGTGCGAATTAGAGAAAAATGGCCAAGTTGAAAATTGTAGGTAATATTATTATCTATAATTTATGTTCTATTCATTTTTTCGAAAAAAAACAAATTTAATTTTTTTTTTTTTTTTACAAAGTATTCGATTTTAAGTACATTTCAAATGGTTCATAACAGAGAAGAAATATCTGCCATGAGTGTCATGGGACTTTCTTATACGTATTACAGAGACTGTACGTGTTTGCCATAGGTACCATGGGTCTTTCTTATACGTAATACTGAGAATAAACACTGTATACTCTATTTCATTTAGTTTGCAGTGGTCGTCGTGCGACATGACGGTATGAGTCGTGATCCGTACGGTCAAAGCACCCAGCAACCAGTATAGATTATTCTAAATAAAGATTTAAAAAAAAAATATTTCTGGCTAAATCATAAGTGTTGGAAAAAAATGTATGGGGAATAAATTATAGATAGTAACATACTCGACATTTTTTATTTATAACATTTTTGTCTTATTTAAAAAAAATTAAAAAATTACAAGAATAAACATCCGTTTCCGGTTTAGTGATTGTTATAAAAATAAGGTGGATGTCTTCCCAGATGAAAGTTTATCTTAAATATATAATTTTAGCCTTCCGTCATTAGTCGTTTGGGAGTAAGAGTATTTTTACTTTCTTATACCTATGTATATGAAATATACATATAGTATAAGTAAGTATAGTAATCGCGATTTTTTTCGAAATCCGGATTTTGATGGAATTATCAATTTTAACCTTCCCTGAATCCATTTTGACTATTTTCGCCATGATGTCTTTTTTTTTGTCTGTCTGTCTGTCTGTCTGTCTGTAGACGCTGTAACTCAAATACGACAAATCGTAGAAAGGTGACATTTTATACTTAAGATTAATTTTTGCCTGGGATGAAAACCTCCTATTTTTGAAAGCGATCTTTCAACCGGAAACGGATGTTTACCTACAGCGATTTTTGAATTTTTCGAATTACATTGAAACAGTGCGAATTAGAGAAAAATGGCCAAGTTGAAAATTGTAGGTAATATTATTATCTATAATTTATGTTCTATTCATTTTTTCGAAAAAAAACAAATTTAATTTTTTTTTTTTTTTTACAAAGTATTCGATTTTAAGTACATTTCAAATGGTTCATAACAGAGAAGAAATATCTGCCATGAGTGTCATGGGACTTTCTTATACGTATTACAGAGACTGTACGTGTTTGCCATAGGTACCATGGGTCTTTCTTATACGTAATACTGAGAATAAACACTGTATACTCTATTTCATTTAGTTTGCAGTGGTCGTCGTGCGACATGACGGTATGAGTCGTGATCCGTACGGTCAAAGCACCCAGCAACCAGTATAGATTATTCTAAATAAAGATTTAAAAAAAAAATATTTCTGGCTAAATCATAAGTGTTGGAAAAAAATGTATGGGGAATAAATTATAGATAGTAACATACTCGACATTTTTTATTTATAACATTTTTGTCTTATTTAAAAAAAATTAAAAAATTACAAGAATAAACATCCGTTTCCGGTTTAGTGATTGTTATAAAAATAAGGTGGATGTCTTCCCAGATGAAAGTTTATCTTAAATATATAATTTTAGCCTTCCGTCATTAGTCGTTTGGGAGTAAGAGTATTTTTACTTTCTTATACCTATGTATATGAAATATACATATAGTATAAGTAAGTATAGTAATCGCGATTTTTTTCGAAATCCGGATTTTGATGGAATTATCAATTTTAACCTTCCCTGAATCCATTTTGACTATTTTCGCCATGATGTCTTTTTTTTTGTCTGTCTGTCTGTCTGTCTGTAGACGCTGTAACTCAAATACGACAAATCGTAGAAAGGTGACATTTTATACTTAAGATTAATTTTTGCCTGGGATGAAAACCTCCTATTTTTGAAAGCGATCTTTCAACCGGAAACGGATGTTTACCTACAGCGATTTTTGAATTTTTCGAATTACATTGAAACAGTGCGAATTAGAGAAAAATGGCCAAGTTGAAAATTGTAGGTAATATTATTATCTATAATTTATGTTCTATTCATTTTTTCGAAAAAAAACAAATTTAATTTTTTTTTTTTTTTTACAAAGTATTCGATTTTAAGTACATTTCAAATGGTTCATAACAGAGAAGAAATATCTGCCATGAGTGTCATGGGACTTTCTTATACGTATTACAGAGACTGTACGTGTTTGCCATAGGTACCATGGGTCTTTCTTATACGTAATACTGAGAATAAACACTGTATACTCTATTTCATTTAGTTTGCAGTGGTCGTCGTGCGACATGACGGTATGAGTCGTGATCCGTACGGTCAAAGCACCCAGCAACCAGTATAGATTATTCTAAATAAAGATTTAAAAAAAAAATATTTCTGGCTAAATCATAAGTGTTGGAAAAAAATGTATGGGGAATAAATTATAGATAGTAACATACTCGACATTTTTTATTTATAACATTTTTGTCTTATTTAAAAAAAATTAAAAAATTACAAGAATAAACATCCGTTTCCGGTTTAGTGATTGTTATAAAAATAAGGTGGATGTCTTCCCAGATGAAAGTTTATCTTAAATATATAATTTTAGCCTTCCGTCATTAGTCGTTTGGGAGTAAGAGTATTTTTACTTTCTTATACCTATGTATATGAAATATACATATAGTATAAGTAAGTATAGTAATCGCGATTTTTTTCGAAATCCGGATTTTGATGGAATTATCAATTTTAACCTTCCCTGAATCCATTTTGACTATTTTCGCCATGATGTCTTTTTTTTTGTCTGTCTGTCTGTCTGTCTGTAGACGCTGTAACTCAAATACGACAAATCGTAGAAAGGTGACATTTTATACTTAAGATTAATTTTTGCCTGGGATGAAAACCTCCTATTTTTGAAAGCGATCTTTCAACCGGAAACGGATGTTTACCTACAGCGATTTTTGAATTTTTCGAATTACATTGAAACAGTGCGAATTAGAGAAAAATGGCCAAGTTGAAAATTGTAGGTAATATTATTATCTATAATTTATGTTCTATTCATTTTTTCGAAAAAAAACAAATTTAATTTTTTTTTTTTTTTTACAAAGTATTCGATTTTAAGTACATTTCAAATGGTTCATAACAGAGAAGAAATATCTGCCATGAGTGTCATGGGACTTTCTTATACGTATTACAGAGACTGTACGTGTTTGCCATAGGTACCATGGGTCTTTCTTATACGTAATACTGAGAATAAACACTGTATACTCTATTTCATTTAGTTTGCAGTGGTCGTCGTGCGACATGACGGTATGAGTCGTGATCCGTACGGTCAAAGCACCCAGCAACCAGTATAGATTATTCTAAATAAAGATTTAAAAAAAAAATATTTCTGGCTAAATCATAAGTGTTGGAAAAAAATGTATGGGGAATAAATTATAGATAGTAACATACTCGACATTTTTTATTTATAACATTTTTGTCTTATTTAAAAAAAATTAAAAAATTACAAGAATAAACATCCGTTTCCGGTTTAGTGATTGTTATAAAAATAAGGTGGATGTCTTCCCAGATGAAAGTTTATCTTAAATATATAATTTTAGCCTTCCGTCATTAGTCGTTTGGGAGTAAGAGTATTTTTACTTTCTTATACCTATGTATATGAAATATACATATAGTATAAGTAAGTATAGTAATCGCGATTTTTTTCGAAATCCGGATTTTGATGGAATTATCAATTTTAACCTTCCCTGAATCCATTTTGACTATTTTCGCCATGATGTCTTTTTTTTTGTCTGTCTGTCTGTCTGTCTGTCTGTAGACGCTGTAACTCAAATACGACAAATCGTAGAAAGGTGACATTTTATACTTAAGATTAATTTTTGCCTGGGATGAAAACCTCCTATTTTTGAAAGCGATCTTTCAACCGGAAACGGATGTTTACCTACAGCGATTTTTGAATTTTTCGAATTACATTGAAACAGTGCGAATTAGAGAAAAATGGCCAAGTTGAAAATTGTAGGTAATATTATTATCTATAATTTATGTTCTATTCATTTTTTCGAAAAAAAACAAATTTAATTTTTTTTTTTTTTTTACAAAGTATTCGATTTTAAGTACATTTCAAATGGTTCATAACAGAGAAGAAATATCTGCCATGAGTGTCATGGGACTTTCTTATACGTATTACAGAGACTGTACGTGTTTGCCATAGGTACCATGGGTCTTTCTTATACGTAATACTGAGAATAAACACTGTATACTCTATTTCATTTAGTTTGCAGTGGTCGTCGTGCGACATGACGGTATGAGTCGTGATCCGTACGGTCAAAGCACCCAGCAACCAGTATAGATTATTCTAAATAAAGATTTAAAAAAAAAATATTTCTGGCTAAATCATAAGTGTTGGAAAAAAATGTATGGGGAATAAATTATAGATAGTAACATACTCGACATTTTTTATTTATAACATTTTTGTCTTATTTAAAAAAAATTAAAAAATTACAAGAATAAACATCCGTTTCCGGTTTAGTGATTGTTATAAAAATAAGGTGGATGTCTTCCCAGATGAAAGTTTATCTTAAATATATAATTTTAGCCTTCCGTCATTAGTCGTTTGGGAGTAAGAGTATTTTTACTTTCTTATACCTATGTATATGAAATATACATATAGTATAAGTAAGTATAGTAATCGCGATTTTTTTCGAAATCCGGATTTTGATGGAATTATCAATTTTAACCTTCCCTGAATCCATTTTGACTATTTTCGCCATGATGTCTTTTTTTTTGTCTGTCTGTCTGTCTGTCTGTAGACGCTGTAACTCAAATACGACAAATCGTAGAAAGGTGACATTTTATACTTAAGATTAATTTTTGCCTGGGATGAAAACCTCCTATTTTTGAAAGCGATCTTTCAACCGGAAACGGATGTTTACCTACAGCGATTTTTGAATTTTTCGAATTACATTGAAACAGTGCGAATTAGAGAAAAATGGCCAAGTTGAAAATTGTAGGTAATATTATTATCTATAATTTATGTTCTATTCATTTTTTCGAAAAAAAACAAATTTAATTTTTTTTTTTTTTTTACAAAGTATTCGATTTTAAGTACATTTCAAATGGTTCATAACAGAGAAGAAATATCTGCCATGAGTGTCATGGGACTTTCTTATACGTATTACAGAGACTGTACGTGTTTGCCATAGGTACCATGGGTCTTTCTTATACGTAATACTGAGAATAAACACTGTATACTCTATTTCATTTAGTTTGCAGTGGTCGTCGTGCGACATGACGGTATGAGTCGTGATCCGTACGGTCAAAGCACCCAGCAACCAGTATAGATTATTCTAAATAAAGATTTAAAAAAAAAATATTTCTGGCTAAATCATAAGTGTTGGAAAAAAATGTATGGGGAATAAATTATAGATAGTAACATACTCGACATTTTTTATTTATAACATTTTTGTCTTATTTAAAAAAAATTAAAAAATTACAAGAATAAACATCCGTTTCCGGTTTAGTGATTGTTATAAAAATAAGGTGGATGTCTTCCCAGATGAAAGTTTATCTTAAATATATAATTTTAGCCTTCCGTCATTAGTCGTTTGGGAGTAAGAGTATTTTTACTTTCTTATACCTATGTATATGAAATATACATATAGTATAAGTAAGTATAGTAATCGCGATTTTTTTCGAAATCCGGATTTTGATGGAATTATCAATTTTAACCTTCCCTGAATCCATTTTGACTATTTTCGCCATGATGTCTTTTTTTTTGTCTGTCTGTCTGTCTGTCTGTAGACGCTGTAACTCAAATACGACAAATCGTAGAAAGGTGACATTTTATACTTAAGATTAATTTTTGCCTGGGATGAAAACCTCCTATTTTTGAAAGCGATCTTTCAACCGGAAACGGATGTTTACCTACAGCGATTTTTGAATTTTTCGAATTACATTGAAACAGTGCGAATTAGAGAAAAATGGCCAAGTTGAAAATTGTAGGTAATATTATTATCTATAATTTATGTTCTATTCATTTTTTCGAAAAAAAACAAATTTAATTTTTTTTTTTTTTTTACAAAGTATTCGATTTTAAGTACATTTCAAATGGTTCATAACAGAGAAGAAATATCTGCCATGAGTGTCATGGGACTTTCTTATACGTATTACAGAGACTGTACGTGTTTGCCATAGGTACCATGGGTCTTTCTTATACGTAATACTGAGAATAAACACTGTATACTCTATTTCATTTAGTTTGCAGTGGTCGTCGTGCGACATGACGGTATGAGTCGTGATCCGTACGGTCAAAGCACCCAGCAACCAGTATAGATTATTCTAAATAAAGATTTAAAAAAAAAATATTTCTGGCTAAATCATAAGTGTTGGAAAAAAATGTATGGGGAATAAATTATAGATAGTAACATACTCGACATATTTTATTTATAACATTTTTGTCTTATTTAAAAAAAATTAAAAAATTACAAGAATAAACATCCGTTTCCGGTTTAGTGATTGTTATAAAAATAAGGTGGATGTCTTCCCAGATGAAAGTTTATCTTAAATATATAATTTTAGCCTTCCGTCATTAGTCGTTTGGGAGTAAGAGTATTTTTACTTTCTTATACCTATGTATATGAAATATACATATAGTATAAGTAAGTATAGTAATCGCGATTTTTTTCGAAATCCGGATTTTGATGGAATTATCAATTTTAACCTTCCCTGAATCCATTTTGACTATTTTCGCCATGATGTCTTTTTTTTTGTCTGTCTGTCTGTCTGTCTGTAGACGCTGTAACTCAAATACGACAAATCGTAGAAAGGTGACATTTTATACTTAAGATTAATTTTTGCCTGGGATGAAAACCTCCTATTTTTGAAAGCGATCTTTCAACCGGAAACGGATGTTTACCTACAGCGATTTTTGAATTTTTCGAATTACATTGAAACAGTGCGAATTAGAGAAAAATGGCCAAGTTGAAAATTGTAGGTAATATTATTATCTATAATTTATGTTCTATTCATTTTTTCGAAAAAAAACAAATTTAATTTTTTTTTTTTTTTTACAAAGTATTCGATTTTAAGTACATTTCAAATGGTTCATAACAGAGAAGAAATATCTGCCATGAGTGTCATGGGACTTTCTTATACGTATTACAGAGACTGTACGTGTTTGCCATAGGTACCATGGGTCTTTCTTATACGTAATACTGAGAATAAACACTGTATACTCTATTTCATTTAGTTTGCAGTGGTCGTCGTGCGACATGACGGTATGAGTCGTGATCCGTACGGTCAAAGCACCCAGCAACCAGTATAGATTATTCTAAATAAAGATTTAAAAAAAAAATATTTCTGGCTAAATCATAAGTGTTGGAAAAAAATGTATGGGGAATAAATTATAGATAGTAACATACTCGACATTTTTTATTTATAACATTTTTGTCTTATTTAAAAAAAATTAAAAAATTACAAGAATAAACATCCGTTTCCGGTTTAGTGATTGTTATAAAAATAAGGTGGATGTCTTCCCAGATGAAAGTTTATCTTAAATATATAATTTTAGCCTTCCGTCATTAGTCGTTTGGGAGTAAGAGTATTTTTACTTTCTTATACCTATGTATATGAAATATACATATAGTATAAGTAAGTATAGTAATCGCGATTTTTTTCGAAATCCGGATTTTGATGGAATTATCAATTTTAACCTTCCCTGAATCCATTTTGACTATTTTCGCCATGATGTCTTTTTTTTTGTCTGTCTGTCTGTCTGTCTGTAGACGCTGTAACTCAAATACGACAAATCGTAGAAAGGTGACATTTTATACTTAAGATTAATTTTTGCCTGGGATGAAAACCTCCTATTTTTGAAAGCGATCTTTCAACCGGAAACGGATGTTTACCTACAGCGATTTTTGAATTTTTCGAATTACATTGAAACAGTGCGAATTAGAGAAAAATGGCCAAGTTGAAAATTGTAGGTAATATTATTATCTATAATTTATGTTCTATTCATTTTTTCGAAAAAAAACAAATTTAATTTTTTTTTTTTTTTTACAAAGTATTCGATTTTAAGTACATTTCAAATGGTTCATAACAGAGAAGAAATATCTGCCATGAGTGTCATGGGACTTTCTTATACGTATTACAGAGACTGTACGTGTTTGCCATAGGTACCATGGGTCTTTCTTATACGTAATACTGAGAATAAACACTGTATACTCTATTTCATTTAGTTTGCAGTGGTCGTCGTGCGACATGACGGTATGAGTCGTGATCCGTACGGTCAAAGCACCCAGCAACCAGTATAGATTATTCTAAATAAAGATTTAAAAAAAAAATATTTCTGGCTAAATCATAAGTATTGGAAAAAAATGTATGGGGAATAAATTATAGATAGTAACATACTCGACATTTTTTATTTATAACATTTTTGTCTTATTTAAAAAAAATTAAAAAATTACAAGAATAAACATCCGTTTCCGGTTTAGTGATTGTTATAAAAATAAGGTGGATGTCTTCCCAGATGAAAGTTTATCTTAAATATATAATTTTAGCCTTCCGTCATTAGTCGTTTGGGAGTAAGAGTATTTTTACTTTCTTATACCTATGTATATGAAATATACATATAGTATAAGTAAGTATAGTAATCGCGATTTTTTTCGAAATCCGGATTTTGATGGAATTATCAATTTTAACCTTCCCTGAATCCATTTTGACTATTTTCGCCATGATGTCTTTTTTTTGTCTGTCTGTCTGTCTGTCTGTAGACGCTGTAACTCAAATACGACAAATCGTAGAAAGGTGACATTTTATACTTAAGATTAATTTTTGCCTGGGATGAAAACCTCCTATTTTTGAAAGCGATCTTTCAACCGGAAACGGATGTTTACCTACAGCGATTTTTGAATTTTTCGAATTACATTGAAACAGTGCGAATTAGAGAAAAATGGCCAAGTTGAAAATTGTAGGTAATATTATTATCTATAATTTATGTTCTATTCATTTTTTCGAAAAAAAACAAATTTAATTTTTTTTTTTTTTTTACAAAGTATTCGATTTTAAGTACATTTCAAATGGTTCATAACAGAGAAGAAATATCTGCCATGAGTGTCATGGGACTTTCTTATACGTATTACAGAGACTGTACGTGTTTGCCATAGGTACCATGGGTCTTTCTTATACGTAATACTGAGAATAAACACTGTATACTCTATTTCATTTAGTTTGCAGTGGTCGTCGTGCGACATGACGGTATGAGTCGTGATCCGTACGGTCAAAGCACCCAGCAACCAGTATAGATTATTCTAAATAAAGATTTAAAAAAAAAATATTTCTGGCTAAATCATAAGTGTTGGAAAAAAATGTATGGGGAATAAATTATAGATAGTAACATACTCGACATTTTTTATTTATAACATTTTTGTCTTATTTAAAAAAAATTAAAAAATTACAAGAATAAACATCCGTTTCCGGTTTAGTGATTGTTATAAAAATAAGGTGGATGTCTTCCCAGATGAAAGTTTATCTTAAATATATAATTTTAGCCTTCCGTCATTAGTCGTTTGGGAGTAAGAGTATTTTTACTTTCTTATACCTATGTATATGAAATATACATATAGTATAAGTAAGTATAGTAATCGCGATTTTTTTCGAAATCCGGATTTTGATGGAATTATCAATTTTAACCTTCCCTGAATCCATTTTGACTATTTTCGCCATGATGTCTTTTTTTTTGTCTGTCTGTCTGTCTGTCTGTAGACGCTGTAACTCAAATACGACAAATCGTAGAAAGGTGACATTTTATACTTAAGATTAATTTTTGCCTGGGATGAAAACCTCCTATTTTTGAAAGCGATCTTTCAACCGGAAACGGATGTTTACCTACAGCGATTTTTGAATTTTTCGAATTACATTGAAACAGTGCGAATTAGAGAAAAATGGCCAAGTTGAAAATTGTAGGTAATATTATTATCTATAATTTATGTTCTATTAATTTTTTCGAAAAAAAACAAATTTAATTTTTTTTTTTTTTTTACAAAGTATTCGATTTTAAGTACATTTCAAATGGTTCATAACAGAGAAGAAATATCTGCCATGAGTGTCATGGGACTTTCTTATACGTATTACAGAGACTGTACGTGTTTGCCATAGGTACCATGGGTCTTTCTTATACGTAATACTGAGAATAAACACTGTATACTCTATTTCATTTAGTTTGCAGTGGTCGTCGTGCGACATGACGGTATGAGTCGTGATCCGTACGGTCAAAGCACCCAGCAACCAGTATAGATTATTCTAAATAAAGATTTAAAAAAAAAATATTTCTGGCTAAATCATAAGTGTTGGAAAAAAATGTATGGGGAATAAATTATAGATAGTAACATACTCGACATTTTTTATTTATAACATTTTTGTCTTATTTAAAAAAAATTAAAAAATTACAAGAATAAACATCCGTTTCCGGTTTAGTGATTGTTATAAAAATAAGGTGGATGTCTTCCCAGATGAAAGTTTATCTTAAATATATAATTTTAGCCTTCCGTCATTAGTCGTTTGGGAGTAAGAGTATTTTTACTTTCTTATACCTATGTATATGAAATATACATATAGTATAAGTAAGTATAGTAATCGCGATTTTTTTCGAAATCCGGATTTTGATGGAATTATCAATTTTAACCTTCCCTGAATCCATTTTGACTATTTTCGCCATGATGTCTTTTTTTTTGTCTGTCTGTCTGTCTGTCTGTAGACGCTGTAACTCAAATACGACAAATCGTAGAAAGGTGACATTTTATACTTAAGATTAATTTTTGCCTGGGATGAAAACCTCCTATTTTTGAAAGCGATCTTTCAACCGGAAACGGATGTTTACCTACAGCGATTTTTGAATTTTTCGAATTACATTGAAACAGTGCGAATTAGAGAAAAATGGCCAAGTTGAAAATTGTAGGTAATATTATTATCTATAATTTATGTTCTATTCATTTTTTCGAAAAAAAACAAATTTAATTTTTTTTTTTTTTTTACAAAGTATTCGATTTTAAGTACATTTCAAATGGTTCATAACAGAGAAGAAATATCTGCCATGAGTGTCATGGGACTTTCTTATACGTATTACAGAGACTGTACGTGTTTGCCATAGGTACCATGGGTCTTTCTTATACGTAATACTGAGAATAAACACTGTATACTCTATTTCATTTAGTTTGCAGTGGTCGTCGTGCGACATGACGGTATGAGTCGTGATCCGTACGGTCAAAGCACCCAGCAACCAGTATAGATTATTCTAAATAAAGATTTAAAAAAAAAATATTTCTGGCTAAATCATAAGTGTTGGAAAAAAATGTATGGGGAATAAATTATAGATAGTAACATACTCGACATTTTTTATTTATAACATTTTTGTCTTATTTAAAAAAAATTAAAAAATTACAAGAATAAACATCCGTTTCCGGTTTAGTGATTGTTATAAAAATAAGGTGGATGTCTTCCCAGATGAAAGTTTATCTTAAATATATAATTTTAGCCTTCCGTCATTAGTCGTTTGGGAGTAAGAGTATTTTTACTTTCTTATACCTATGTATATGAAATATACATATAGTATAAGTAAGTATAGTAATCGCGATTTTTTTCGAAATCCGGATTTTGATGGAATTATCAATTTTAACCTTCCCTGAATCCATTTTGACTATTTTCGCCATGATGTCTTTTTTTTTGTCTGTCTGTCTGTCTGTCTGTAGACGCTGTAACTCAAATACGACAAATCGTAGAAAGGTGACATTTTATACTTAAGATTAATTTTTGCCTGGGATGAAAACCTCCTATTTTTGAAAGCGATCTTTCAACCGGAAACGGATGTTTACCTACAGCGATTTTTGAATTTTTCGAATTACATTGAAACAGTGCGAATTAGAGAAAAATGGCCAAGTTGAAAATTGTAGGTAATATTATTATCTATAATTTATGTTCTATTCATTTTTTCGAAAAAAAACAAATTTAATTTTTTTTTTTTTTTTACAAAGTATTCGATTTTAAGTACATTTCAAATGGTTCATAACAGAGAAGAAATATCTGCCATGAGTGTCATGGGACTTTCTTATACGTATTACAGAGACTGTACGTGTTTGCCATAGGTACCATGGGTCTTTCTTATACGTAATACTGAGAATAAACACTGTATACTCTATTTCATTTAGTTTGCAGTGGTCGTCGTGCGACATGACGGTATGAGTCGTGATCCGTACGGTCAAAGCACCCAGCAACCAGTATAGATTATTCTAAATAAAGATTTAAAAAAAAAATATTTCTGGCTAAATCATAAGTGTTGGAAAAAAATGTATGGGGAATAAATTATAGATAGTAACATACTCGACATTTTTTATTTATAACATTTTTGTCTTATTTAAAAAAAATTAAAAAATTACAAGAATAAACATCCGTTTCCGGTTTAGTGATTGTTATAAAAATAAGGTGGATGTCTTCCCAGATGAAAGTTTATCTTAAATATATAATTTTAGCCTTCCGTCATTAGTCGTTTGGGAGTAAGAGTATTTTTACTTTCTTATACCTATGTATATGAAATATACATATAGTATAAGTAAGTATAGTAATCGCGATTTTTTTCGAAATCCGGATTTTGATGGAATTATCAATTTTAACCTTCCCTGAATCCATTTTGACTATTTTCGCCATGATGTCTTTTTTTTTGTCTGTCTGTCTGTCTGTCTGTAGACGCTGTAACTCAAATACGACAAATCGTAGAAAGGTGACATTTTATACTTAAGATTAATTTTTGCCTGGGATGAAAACCTCCTATTTTTGAAAGCGATCTTTCAACCGGAAACGGATGTTTACCTACAGCGATTTTTGAATTTTTCGAATTACATTGAAACAGTGCGAATTAGAGAAAAATGGCCAAGTTGAAAATTGTAGGTAATATTATTATCTATAATTTATGTTCTATTCATTTTTTCGAAAAAAAACAAATTTAATTTTTTTTTTTTTTTTACAAAGTATTCGATTTTAAGTACATTTCAAATGGTTCATAACAGAGAAGAAATATCTGCCATGAGTGTCATGGGACTTTCTTATACGTATTACAGAGACTGTACGTGTTTGCCATAGGTACCATGGGTCTTTCTTATACGTAATACTGAGAATAAACACTGTATACTCTATTTCATTTAGTTTGCAGTGGTCGTCGTGCGACATGACGGTATGAGTCGTGATCCGTACGGTCAAAGCACCCAGCAACCAGTATAGATTATTCTAAATAAAGATTTAAAAAAAAAATATTTCTGGCTCAATCATAAGTGTTGGAAAAAAATGTATGGGGAATAAATTATAGATAGTAACATACTCGACATTTTTTATTTATAACATTTTTGTCTTATTTAAAAAAAATTAAAAAATTACAAGAATAAACATCCGTTTCCGGTTTAGTGATTGTTATAAAAATAAGGTGGATGTCTTCCCAGATGAAAGTTTATCTTAAATATATAATTTTAGCCTTCCGTCATTAGTCGTTTGGGAGTAAGAGTATTTTTACTTTCTTATACCTATGTATATGAAATATACATATAGTATAAGTAAGTATAGTAATCGCGATTTTTACTTTCTTATACCTATGTATATGAAATATACATATAGTATAAGTAAGTATAGTAATCGCGATTTTTTTCGAAATCCGGATTTTGATGGAATTATCAATTTTAACCTTCCCTGAATCCATTTTGACTATTTTCGCCATGATGTCTTTTTTTTTGTCTGTCTGTCTGTCTGTCTGTAGACGCTGTAACTCAAATACGACAAATCGTAGAAAGGTGACATTTTATACTTAAGATTAATTTTTGCCTGGGATGAAAACCTCCTATTTTTGAAAGCGATCTTTCAACCGGAAACGGATGTTTACCTACAGCGATTTTTGAATTTTTCGAATTACATTGAAACAGTGCGAATTAGAGAAAAATGGCCAAGTTGAAAATTGTAGGTAATATTATTATCTATAATTTATGTTCTATTCATTTTTTCGAAAAAAAACAAATTTAATTTTTTTTTTTTTTTTACAAAGTATTCGATTTTAAGTACATTTCAAATGGTTCATAACAGAGAAGAAATATCTGCCATGAGTGTCATGGGACTTTCTTATACGTATTACAGAGACTGTACGTGTTTGCCATAGGTACCATGGGTCTTTCTTATACGTAATACTGAGAATAAACACTGTATACTCTATTTCATTTAGTTTGCAGTGGTCGTCGTGCGACATGACGGTATGAGTCGTGATCCGTACGGTCAAAGCACCCAGCAACCAGTATAGATTATTCTAAATAAAGATTTAAAAAAAAAATATTTCTGGCTAAATCATAAGTGTTGGAAAAAAATGTATGGGGAATAAATTATAGATAGTAACATACTCGACATTTTTTATTTATAACATTTTTGTCTTATTTAAAAAAAATTAAAAAATTACAAGAATAAACATCCGTTTCCGGTTTAGTGATTGTTATAAAAATAAGGTGGATGTCTTCCCAGATGAAAGTTTATCTTAAATATATAATTTTAGCCTTCCGTCATTAGTCGTTTGGGAGTAAGAGTATTTTTACTTTCTTATACCTATGTATATGAAATATACATATAGTATAAGTAAGTATAGTAATCGCGATTTTTTTCGAAATCCGGATTTTGATGGAATTATCAATTTTAACCTTCCCTGAATCCATTTTGACTATTTTCGCCATGATGTCTTTTTTTTTGTCTGTCTGTCTGTCTGTCTGTAGACGCTGTAACTCAAATACGACAAATCGTAGAAAGGTGACATTTTATACTTAAGATTAATTTTTGCCTGGGATGAAAACCTCCTATTTTTGAAAGCGATCTTTCAACCGGAAACGGATGTTTACCTACAGCGATTTTTGAATTTTTCGAATTACATTGAAACAGTGCGAATTAGAGAAAAATGGCCAAGTTGAAAATTGTAGGTAATATTATTATCTATAATTTATGTTCTATTCATTTTTTCGAAAAAAAACAAATTTAATTTTTTTTTTTTTTTTACAAAGTATTCGATTTTAAGTACATTTCAAATGGTTCATAACAGAGAAGAAATATCTGCCATGAGTGTCATGGGACTTTCTTATACGTATTACAGAGACTGTACGTGTTTGCCATAGGTACCATGGGTCTTTCTTATACGTAATACTGAGAATAAACACTGTATACTCTATTTCATTTAGTTTGCAGTGGTCGTCGTGCGACATGACGGTATGAGTCGTGATCCGTACGGTCAAAGCACCCAGCAACCAGTATAGATTATTCTAAATAAAGATTTAAAAAAAAAATATTTCTGGCTAAATCATAAGTGTTGGAAAAAAATGTATGGGGAATAAATTATAGATAGTAACATACTCGACATTTTTTATTTATAACATTTTTGTCTTATTTAAAAAAAATTAAAAAATTACAAGAATAAACATCCGTTTCCGGTTTAGTGATTGTTATAAAAATAAGGTGGATGTCTTCCCAGATGAAAGTTTATCTTAAATATATAATTTTAGCCTTCCGTCATTAGTCGTTTGGGAGTAAGAGTATTTTTACTTTCTTATACCTATGTATATGAAATATACATATAGTATAAGTAAGTATAGTAATCGCGATTTTTTTCGAAATCCGGATTTTGATGGAATTATCAATTTTAACCTTCCCTGAATCCATTTTGACTATTTTCGCCATGATGTCTTTTTTTTTGTCTGTCTGTCTGTCTGTCTGTAGACGCTGTAACTCAAATACGACAAATCGTAGAAAGGTGACATTTTATACTTAAGATTAATTTTTGCCTGGGATGAAAACCTCCTATTTTTGAAAGCGATCTTTCAACCGGAAACGGATGTTTACCTACAGCGATTTTTGAATTTTTCGAATTACATTGAAACAGTGCGAATTAGAGAAAAATGGCCAAGTTGAAAATTGTAAGTAATATTATTATCTATAATTTATGTTCTATTCATTTTTTCGAAAAAAAACAAATTTAATTTTTTTTTTTTTTTTACAAAGTATTCGATTTTAAGTACATTTCAAATGGTTCATAACAGAGAAGAAATATCTGCCATGAGTGTCATGGGACTTTCTTATACGTATTACAGAGACTGTACGTGTTTGCCATAGGTACCATGGGTCTTTCTTATACGTAATACTGATAATAAACACTGTATACTCTATTTCATTTAGTTTGCAGTGGTCGTCGTGCGACATGACGGTATGAGTCGTGATCCGTACGGTCAAAGCACCCAGCAACCAGTATAGATTATTCTAAATAAAGATTTAAAAAAAAAATATTTCTGGCTAAATCATAAGTGTTGGAAAAAAATGTATGGGGAATAAATTATAGATAGTAACATACTCGACATTTTTTATTTATAACATTTTTGTCTTATTTAAAAAAAATTAAAAAATTACAAGAATAAACATCCGTTTCCGGTTTAGTGATTGTTATAAAAATAAGGTGGATGTCTTCCCAGATGAAAGTTTATCTTAAATATATAATTTTAGCCTTCCGTCATTAGTCGTTTGGGAGTAAGAGTATTTTTACTTTCTTATACCTATGTATATGAAATATACATATAGTATAAGTAAGTATAGTAATCGCGATTTTTTTCGAAATCCGGATTTTGATGGAATTATCAATTTTAACCTTCCCTGAATCCATTTTGACTATTTTCGCCATGATGTCTTTTTTTTTGTCTGTCTGTCTGTCTGTCTGTAGACGCTGTAACTCAAATACGACAAATCGTAGAAAGGTGACATTTTATACTTAAGATTAATTTTTGCCTGGGATGAAAACCTCCTATTTTTGAAAGCGATCTTTCAACCGGAAACGGATGTTTACCTACAGCGATTTTTGAATTTTTCGAATTACATTGAAACAGTGCGAATTAGAGAAAAATGGCCAAGTTGAAAATTGTAGGTAATATTATTATCTATAATTTATGTTCTATTCATTTTTTCGAAAAAAAACAAATTTAATTTTTTTTTTTTTTTTACAAAGTATTCGATTTTAAGTACATTTCAAATGGTTCATAACAGAGAAGAAATATCTGCCATGAGTGTCATGGGACTTTCTTATACGTATTACAGAGACTGTACGTGTTTGCCATAGGTACCATGGGTCTTTCTTATACGTAATACTGAGAATAAACACTGTATACTCTATTTCATTTAGTTTGCAGTGGTCGTCGTGCGACATGACGGTATGAGTCGTGATCCGTACGGTCAAAGCACCCAGCAACCAGTATAGATTATTCTAAATAAAGATTTAAAAAAAAAATATTTCTGGCTAAATCATAAGTGTTGGAAAAAAATGTATGGGGAATAAATTATAGATAGTAACATACTCGACATTTTTTATTTATAACATTTTTGTCTTATTTAAAAAAAATTAAAAAATTACAAGAATAAACATCCGTTTCCGGTTTAGTGATTGTTATAAAAATAAGGTGGATGTCTTCCCAGATGAAAGTTTATCTTAAATATATAATTTTAGCCTTCCGTCATTAGTCGTTTGGGAGTAAGAGTATTTTTACTTTCTTATACCTATGTATATGAAATATACATATAGTATAAGTAAGTATAGTAATCGCGATTTTTTTCGAAATCCGGATTTTGATGGAATTATCAATTTTAACCTTCCCTGAATCCATTTTGACTATTTTCGCCATGATGTCTTTTTTTTTGTCTGTCTGTCTGTCTGTCTGTAGACGCTGTAACTCAAATACGACAAATCGTAGAAAGGTGACATTTTATACTTAAGATTAATTTTTGCCTGGGATGAAAACCTCCTATTTTTGAAAGCGATCTTTCAACCGGAAACGGATGTTTACCTACAGCGATTTTTGAATTTTTCGAATTACATTGAAACAGTGCGAATTAGAGAAAAATGGCCAAGTTGAAAATTGTAGGTAATATTATTATCTATAATTTATGTTCTATTCATTTTTTCGAAAAAAAACAAATTTAATTTTTTTTTTTTTTTTACAAAGTATTCGATTTTAAGTACATTTCAAATGGTTCATAACAGAGAAGAAATATCTGCCATGAGTGTCATGGGACTTTCTTATACGTATTACAGAGACTGTACGTGTTTGCCATAGGTACCATGGGTCTTTCTTATACGTAATACTGAGAATAAACACTGTATACTCTATTTCATTTAGTTTGCAGTGGTCGTCGTGCGACATGACGGTATGAGTCGTGATCCGTACGGTCAAAGCACCCAGCAACCAGTATAGATTATTCTAAATAAAGATTTAAAAAAAAAATATTTCTGGCTAAATCATAAGTGTTGGAAAAAAATGTATGGGGAATAAATTATAGATAGTAACATACTCGACATTTTTTATTTATAACATTTTTGTCTTATTTAAAAAAAATTAAAAAATTACAAGAATAAACATCCGTTTCCGGTTTAGTGATTGTTATAAAAATAAGGTGGATGTCTTCCCAGATGAAAGTTTATCTTAAATATATAATTTTAGCCTTCCGTCATTAGTCGTTTGGGAGTAAGAGTATTTTTACTTTCTTATACCTATGTATATGAAATATACATATAGTATAAGTAAGTATAGTAATCGCGATTTTTTTCGAAATCCGGATTTTGATGGAATTATCAATTTTAACCTTCCCTGAATCCATTTTGACTATTTTCGCCATGATGTCTTTTTTTTTGTCTGTCTGTCTGTCTGTCTGTAGACGCTGTAACTCAAATACGACAAATCGTAGAAAGGTGACATTTTATACTTAAGATTAATTTTTGCCTGGGATGAAAACCTCCTATTTTTGAAAGCGATCTTTCAACCGGAAACGGATGTTTACCTACAGCGATTTTTGAATTTTTCGAATTACATTGAAACAGTGCGAATTAGAGAAAAATGGCCAAGTTGAAAATTGTAGGTAATATTATTATCTATAATTTATGTTCTATTCATTTTTTCGAAAAAAAACAAATTTAATTTTTTTTTTTTTTTTACAAAGTATTCGATTTTAAGTACATTTCAAATGGTTCATAACAGAGAAGAAATATCTGCCATGAGTGTCATGGGACTTTCTTATACGTATTACAGAGACTGTACGTGTTTGCCATAGGTACCATGGGTCTTTCTTATACGTAATACTGAGAATAAACACTGTATACTCTATTTCATTTAGTTTGCAGTGGTCGTCGTGCGACATGACGGTATGAGTCGTGATCCGTACGGTCAAAGCACCCAGCAACCAGTATAGATTATTCTAAATAAAGATTTAAAAAAAAAATATTTCTGGCTAAATCATAAGTGTTGGAAAAAAATGTATGGGGAATAAATTATAGATAGTAACATACTCGACATTTTTTATTTATAACATTTTTGTCTTATTTAAAAAAAATTAAAAAATTACAAGAATAAACATCCGTTTCCGGTTTAGTGATTGTTATAAAAATAAGGTGGATGTCTTCCCAGATGAAAGTTTATCTTAAATATATAATTTTAGCCTTCCGTCATTAGTCGTTTGGGAGTAAGAGTATTTTTACTTTCTTATACCTATGTATATGAAATATACATATAGTATAAGTAAGTATAGTAATCGCGATTTTTTTCGAAATCCGGATTTTGATGGAATTATCAATTTTAACCTTCCCTGAATCCATTTTGACTATTTTCGCCATGATGTCTTTTTTTTTGTCTGTCTGTCTGTCTGTCTGTAGACGCTGTAACTCAAATACGACAAATCGTAGAAAGGTGACATTTTATACTTAAGATTAATTTTTGCCTGGGATGAAAACCTCCTATTTTTGAAAGCGATCTTTCAACCGGAAACGGATGTTTACCTACAGCGATTTTTGAATTTTTCGAATTACATTGAAACAGTGCGAATTAGAGAAAAATGGCCAAGTTGAAAATTGTAGGTAATATTATTATCTATAATTTATGTTCTATTCATTTTTTCGAAAAAAAACAAATTTAATTTTTTTTTTTTTTTTACAAAGTATTCGATTTTAAGTACATTTCAAATGGTTCATAACAGAGAAGAAATATCTGCCATGAGTGTCATGGGACTTTCTTATACGTATTACAGAGACTGTACGTGTTTGCCATAGGTACCATGGGTCTTTCTTATACGTAATACTGAGAATAAACACTGTATACTCTATTTCATTTAGTTTGCAGTGGTCGTCGTGCGACATGACGGTATGAGTCGTGATCCGTACGGTCAAAGCACCCAGCAACCAGTATAGATTATTCTAAATAAAGATTTAAAAAAAAAATATTTCTGGCTAAATCATAAGTGTTGGAAAAAAATGTATGGGGAATAAATTATAGATAGTAACATACTCGACATTTTTTATTTATAACATTTTTGTCTTATTTAAAAAAAATTAAAAAATTACAAGAATAAACATCCGTTTCCGGTTTAGTGATTGTTATAAAAATAAGGTGGATGTCTTCCCAGATGAAAGTTTATCTTAAATATATAATTTTAGCCTTCCGTCATTAGTCGTTTGGGAGTAAGAGTATTTTTACTTTCTTATACCTATGTATATGAAATATACATATAGTATAAGTAAGTATAGTAATCGCGATTTTTTTCGAAATCCGGATTTTGATGGAATTATCAATTTTAACCTTCCCTGAATCCATTTTGACTATTTTCGCCATGATGTCTTTTTTTTTGTCTGTCTGTCTGTCTGTCTGTAGACGCTGTAACTCAAATACGACAAATCGTAGAAAGGTGACATTTTATACTTAAGATTAATTTTTGCCTGGGATGAAAACCTCCTATTTTTGAAAGCGATCTTTCAACCGGAAACGGATGTTTACCTACAGCGATTTTTGAATTTTTCGAATTACATTGAAACAGTGCGAATTAGAGAAAAATGGCCAAGTTGAAAATTGTAGGTAATATTATTATCTATAATTTATGTTCTATTCATTTTTTCGAAAAAAAACAAATTTAATTTTTTTTTTTTTTTTACAAAGTATTCGATTTTAAGTACATTTCAAATGGTTCATAACAGAGAAGAAATATCTGCCATGAGTGTCATGGGACTTTCTTATACGTATTACAGAGACTGTACGTGTTTGCCATAGGTACCATGGGTCTTTCTTATACGTAATACTGAGAATAAACACTGTATACTCTATTTCATTTAGTTTGCAGTGGTCGTCGTGCGACATGACGGTATGAGTCGTGATCCGTACGGTCAAAGCACCCAGCAACCAGTATAGATTATTCTAAATAAAGATTTAAAAAAAAAATATTTCTGGCTAAATCATAAGTGTTGGAAAAAAATGTATGGGGAATAAATTATAGATAGTAACATACTCGACATTTTTTATTTATAACATTTTTGTCTTATTTAAAAAAAATTAAAAAATTACAAGAATAAACATCCGTTTCCGGTTTAGTGATTGTTATAAAAATAAGGTGGATGTCTTCCCAGATGAAAGTTTATCTTAAATATATAATTTTAGCCTTCCGTCATTAGTCGTTTGGGAGTAAGAGTATTTTTACTTTCTTATACCTATGTATATGAAATATACATATAGTATAAGTAAGTATAGTAATCGCGATTTTTTTCGAAATCCGGATTTTGATGGAATTATCAATTTTAACCTTCCCTGAATCCATTTTGACTATTTTCGCCATGATGTCTTTTTTTTTGTCTGTCTGTCTGTCTGTCTGTAGACGCTGTAACTCAAATACGACAAATCGTAGAAAGGTGACATTTTATACTTAAGATTAATTTTTGCCTGGGATGAAAACCTCCTATTTTTGAAAGCGATCTTTCAACCGGAAACGGATGTTTACCTACAGCGATTTTTGAATTTTTCGAATTACATTGAAACAGTGCGAATTAGAGAAAAATGGCCAAGTTGAAAATTGTAGGTAATATTATTATCTATAATTTATGTTCTATTCATTTTTTCGAAAAAAAACAAATTTAATTTTTTTTTTTTTTTTACAAAGTATTCGATTTTAAGTACATTTCAAATGGTTCATAACAGAGAAGAAATATCTGCCATGAGTGTCATGGGACTTTCTTATACGTATTACAGAGACTGTACGTGTTTGCCATAGGTACCATGGGTCTTTCTTATACGTAATACTGAGAATAAACACTGTATACTCTATTTCATTTAGTTTGCAGTGGTCGTCGTGCGACATGACGGTATGAGTCGTGATCCGTACGGTCAAAGCACCCAGCAACCAGTATAGATTATTCTAAATAAAGATTTAAAAAAAAAATATTTCTGGCTAAATCATAAGTGTTGGAAAAAAATGTATGGGGAATAAATTATAGATAGTAACATACTCGACATTTTTTATTTATAACATTTTTGTCTTATTTAAAAAAAATTAAAAAATTACAAGAATAAACATCCGTTTCCGGTTTAGTGATTGTTATAAAAATAAGGTGGATGTCTTCCCAGATGAAAGTTTATCTTAAATATATAATTTTAGCCTTCCGTCATTAGTCGTTTGGGAGTAAGAGTATTTTTACTTTCTTATACCTATGTATATGAAATATACATATAGTATAAGTAAGTATAGTAATCGCGATTTTTTTCGAAATCCGGATTTTGATGGAATTATCAATTTTAACCTTCCCTGAATCCATTTTGACTATTTTCGCCATGATGTCTTTTTTTTTGTCTGTCTGTCTGTCTGTCTGTAGACGCTGTAACTCAAATACGACAAATCGTAGAAAGGTGACATTTTATACTTAAGATTAATTTTTGCCTGGGATGAAAACCTCCTATTTTTGAAAGCGATCTTTCAACCGGAAACGGATGTTTACCTACAGCGATTTTTGAATTTTTCGAATTACATTGAAACAGTGCGAATTAGAGAAAAATGGCCAAGTTGAAAATTGTAGGTAATATTATTATCTATAATTTATGTTCTATTCATTTTTTCGAAAAAAAACAAATTTAATTTTTTTTTTTTTTTTACAAAGTATTCGATTTTAAGTACATTTCAAATGGTTCATAACAGAGAAGAAATATCTGCCATGAGTGTCATGGGACTTTCTTATACGTATTACAGAGACTGTACGTGTTTGCCATAGGTACCATGGGTCTTTCTTATACGTAATACTGAGAATAAACACTGTATACTCTATTTCATTTAGTTTGCAGTGGTCGTCGTGCGACATGACGGTATGAGTCGTGATCCGTACGGTCAAAGCACCCAGCAACCAGTATAGATTATTCTAAATAAAGATTTAAAAAAAAAATATTTCTGGCTAAATCATAAGTGTTGGAAAAAAATGTATGGGGAATAAATTATAGATAGTAACATACTCGACATTTTTTATTTATAACATTTTTGTCTTATTTAAAAAAAATTAAAAAATTACAAGAATAAACATCCGTTTCCGGTTTAGTGATTGTTATAAAAATAAGGTGGATGTCTTCCCAGATGAAAGTTTATCTTAAATATATAATTTTAGCCTTCCGTCATTAGTCGTTTGGGAGTAAGAGTATTTTTACTTTCTTATACCTATGTATATGAAATATACATATAGTATAAGTAAGTATAGTAATCGCGATTTTTTTCGAAATCCGGATTTTGATGGAATTATCAATTTTAACCTTCCCTGAATCCATTTTGACTATTTTCGCCATGATGTCTTTTTTTTTGTCTGTCTGTCTGTCTGTCTGTAGACGCTGTAACTCAAATACGACAAATCGTAGAAAGGTGACATTTTATACTTAAGATTAATTTTTGCCTGGGATGAAAACCTCCTATTTTTGAAAGCGATCTTTCAACCGGAAACGGATGTTTACCTACAGCGATTTTTGAATTTTTCGAATTACATTGAAACAGTGCGAATTAGAGAAAAATGGCCAAGTTGAAAATTGTAGGTAATATTATTATCTATAATTTATGTTCTATTCATTTTTTCGAAAAAAAACAAATTTAATTTTTTTTTTTTTTTTACAAAGTATTCGATTTTAAGTACATTTCAAATGGTTCATAACAGAGAAGAAATATCTGCCATGAGTGTCATGGGACTTTCTTATACGTATTACAGAGACTGTACGTGTTTGCCATAGGTACCATGGGTCTTTCTTATACGTAATACTGAGAATAAACACTGTATACTCTATTTCATTTAGTTTGCAGTGGTCGTCGTGCGACATGACGGTATGAGTCGTGATCCGTACGGTCAAAGCACCCAGCAACCAGTATAGATTATTCTAAATAAAGATTTAAAAAAAAAATATTTCTGGCTAAATCATAAGTGTTGGAAAAAAATGTATGGGGAATAAATTATAGATAGTAACATACTCGACATTTTTTATTTATAACATTTTTGTCTTATTTAAAAAAAATTAAAAAATTACAAGAATAAACATCCGTTTCCGGTTTAGTGATTGTTATAAAAATAAGGTGGATGTCTTCCCAGATGAAAGTTAATAAAATATATAATTTTAGCCTTCCGTCATTAGTCGTTTGGGAGTAAGAGTATTTTTACTTTCTTATACCTACAGGGTGTCCCAGGACTGTGTCAAAGCTCAATATTTCGTATTATTATAAGAATTAGAAGAAAACTTTAAATGTAAAAGTTGTCAGGCTAGAGCAGCGGCATAGTTTGAAATTAGTTACATTTATACAGGATGACCCATAACTGCGTTACAAATCAAAGTTATGTTTTTTTAAATACAAACTATATATTTTTATTTGATAATCTAATAGCATTAATTTTTCTGAGTATTTTGATATATCATTATTGGATTATACAGAGGGGCTTAGAAATTATGACCAATTTTGTAATAAAATGGGAACATTTTCAACACCTTGTAATTTTCTAATTACAAAAAAAAAAATTGTTTTCTGTTTGAAGTAGTTTTGGCATATTCTCTATTATTGCGATATTATGTCAAACATTTACAAAATTGTATTATTTGTACAGGGTGTATCAAAACACTAAACCTAGTTTTTTTCAAAATTTTCAAATGGAACACCCTATATATTTTTATAATTTCGAATTGCCTGTTCAATTCTCAACACATTTTACAAACCATGTTCTATACCTAAATCCAACCGTTAATAAGTTATTAATTTTATATTAAAATCTTAAGATTTTTTTAAAAACAATAGAACTTTATTATATTCCACAAAATAATTAAATTTTTATGTTGTTGAAGTTTGTAAGTTCTATTAGTTTGTTAAGTTATTTTTAAGCGAACTGTTTTATTGATTATAATAAAGTTGTATTGTTTTTATAAAACATCTTAAGATTTTAAATAAAATAAATAACTCTTTAACGGCTGGATTTAGGAATAGAACATGGTTTGTAAAATATGTTGAGAATTGAACAGGCGATTCGAAAATGTAAAAATATATAGGGTGTTCCATTTGAAAATTTTGAAAAAAACTAGGTTTAGTGTTTTGATACACCCTGTACAAATAATACAATTTTGTAAATGTTTGACATAATATCGCAATAATAGAGAATATGCCAAAACTACTTCAAACAGAAAACAATTTTTTTTTTTTGTAATTAGAAAATTACAAGGTGTTGAAAATGTTCCCATTTTCTTACAAAATTGGTCATAATTTCTAAGCCCCTCTGTATAATCTAATAATGATATATCAAAATACTCAGAAAAATTAATGCTATTAGATTATCAAATAAAAATATATAGTTTGTATTTAAAAAAACATAACTTTGATTTGTAACGCAGTTATGGGTCACCCTGTATAAATGTAACTAATTTCAAACTATGCCGCTGCTCTAGCCTGACAACTTTTACATTTAAAGTTTTCTTCTAATTCTTATAATAATACGAAATATTGAGCTTTGACACAGTCCTGGGACACCCTGTATGTATATGAAATATACATATAGTATAAGTAAGTATAGTAATCGCGATTTTTTTCGAAATCCGGATTTTGATGGAATTATCAATTTTAACCTTCCCTGAATCCATTTTGACTATTTTCGCCATGATGTCTTTTTTTTTGTCTGTCTGTCTGTCTGTCTGTAGACGCTGTAACTCAAATACGACAAATCGTAGAAAGGTGACATTTTATACTTAAGATTAATTTTTGCCTGGGATGAAAACCTCCTATTTTTGAAAGCGATCTTTCAACCGGAAACGGATGTTTACCTACAGCGATTTTTGAATTTTTCGAATTACATTGAAACAGTGCGAATTAGAGAAAAATGGCCAAGTTGAAAATTGTAGGTAATATTATTATCTATAATTTATGTTCTATTCATTTTTTCGAAAAAAAACAAATTTAATTTTTTTTTTTTTTTTACAAAGTATTCGATTTTAAGTACATTTCAAATGGTTCATAACAGAGAAGAAATATCTGCCATGAGTGTCATGGGACTTTCTTATACGTATTACAGAGACTGTACGTGTTTGCCATAGGTACCATGGGTCTTTCTTATACGTAATACTGAGAATAAACACTGTATACTCTATTTCATTTAGTTTGCAGTGGTCGTCGTGCGACATGACGGTATGAGTCGTGATCCGTACGGTCAAAGCACCCAGCAACCAGTATAGATTATTCTAAATAAAGATTTAAAAAAAAAATATTTCTGGCTAAATCATAAGTGTTGGAAAAAAATGTATGGGGAATAAATTATAGATAGTAACATACTCGACATTTTTTATTTATAACATTTTTGTCTTATTTAAAAAAAATTAAAAAATTACAAGAATAAACATCCGTTTCCGGTTTAGTGATTGTTATAAAAATAAGGTGGATGTCTTCCCAGATGAAAGTTTATCTTAAATATATAATTTTAGCCTTCCGTCATTAGTCGTTTGGGAGTAAGAGTATTTTTACTTTCTTATACCTATGTATATGAAATATACATATAGTATAAGTAAGTATAGTAATCGCGATTTTTTTCGAAATCCGGATTTTGATGGAATTATCAATTTTAACCTTCCCTGAATCCATTTTGACTATTTTCGCCATGATGTCTTTTTTTTTGTCTGTCTGTCTGTCTGTCTGTAGACGCTGTAACTCAAATACGACAAATCGTAGAAAGGTGACATTTTATACTTAAGATTAATTTTTGCCTGGGATGAAAACCTCCTATTTTTGAAAGCGATCTTTCAACCGGAAACGGATGTTTACCTACAGCGATTTTTGAATTTTTCGAATTACATTGAAACAGTGCGAATTAGAGAAAAATGGCCAAGTTGAAAATTGTAGGTAATATTATTATCTATAATTTATGTTCTATTCATTTTTTCGAAAAAAAACAAATTTAATTTTTTTTTTTTTTTTACAAAGTATTCGATTTTAAGTACATTTCAAATGGTTCATAACAGAGAAGAAATATCTGCCATGAGTGTCATGGGACTTTCTTATACGTATTACAGAGACTGTACGTGTTTGCCATAGGTACCATGGGTCTTTCTTATACGTAATACTGAGAATAAACACTGTATACTCTATTTCATTTAGTTTGCAGTGGTCGTCGTGCGACATGACGGTATGAGTCGTGATCCGTACGGTCAAAGCACCCAGCAACCAGTATAGATTATTCTAAATAAAGATTTAAAAAAAAAATATTTCTGGCTAAATCATAAGTGTTGGAAAAAAATGTATGGGGAATAAATTATAGATAGTAACATACTCGACATTTTTTATTTATAACATTTTTGTCTTATTTAAAAAAAATTAAAAAATTACAAGAATAAACATCCGTTTCCGGTTTAGTGATTGTTATAAAAATAAGGTGGATGTCTTCCCAGATGAAAGTTTATCTTAAATATATAATTTTAGCCTTCCGTCATTAGTCGTTTGGGAGTAAGAGTATTTTTACTTTCTTATACCTATGTATATGAAATATACATATAGTATAAGTAAGTATAGTAATCGCGATTTTTTTCGAAATCCGGATTTTGATGGAATTATCAATTTTAACCTTCCCTGAATCCATTTTGACTATTTTCGCCATGATGTCTTTTTTTTTGTCTGTCTGTCTGTCTGTCTGTAGACGCTGTAACTCAAATACGACAAATCGTAGAAAGGTGACATTTTATACTTAAGATTAATTTTTGCCTGGGATGAAAACCTCCTATTTTTGAAAGCGATCTTTCAACCGGAAACGGATGTTTACCTACAGCGATTTTTGAATTTTTCGAATTACATTGAAACAGTGCGAATTAGAGAAAAATGGCCAAGTTGAAAATTGTAGGTAATATTATTATCTATAATTTATGTTCTATTCATTTTTTCGAAAAAAAACAAATTTAATTTTTTTTTTTTTTTTACAAAGTATTCGATTTTAAGTACATTTCAAATGGTTCATAACAGAGAAGAAATATCTGCCATGAGTGTCATGGGACTTTCTTATACGTATTACAGAGACTGTACGTGTTTGCCATAGGTACCATGGGTCTTTCTTATACGTAATACTGAGAATAAACACTGTATACTCTATTTCATTTAGTTTGCAGTGGTCGTCGTGCGACATGACGGTATGAGTCGTGATCCGTACGGTCAAAGCACCCAGCAACCAGTATAGATTATTCTAAATAAAGATTTAAAAAAAAAATATTTCTGGCTAAATCATAAGTGTTGGAAAAAAATGTATGGGGAATAAATTATAGATAGTAACATACTCGACATTTTTTATTTATAACATTTTTGTCTTATTTAAAAAAAATTAAAAAATTACAAGAATAAACATCCGTTTCCGGTTTAGTGATTGTTATAAAAATAAGGTGGATGTCTTCCCAGATGAAAGTTTATCTTAAATATATAATTTTAGCCTTCCGTCATTAGTCGTTTGGGAGTAAGAGTATTTTTACTTTCTTATACCTATGTATATGAAATATACATATAGTATAAGTAAGTATAGTAATCGCGATTTTTTTCGAAATCCGGATTTTGATGGAATTATCAATTTTAACCTTCCCTGAATCCATTTTGACTATTTTCGCCATGATGTCTTTTTTTTTGTCTGTCTGTCTGTCTGTCTGTAGACGCTGTAACTCAAATACGACAAATCGTAGAAAGGTGACATTTTATACTTAAGATTAATTTTTGCCTGGGATGAAAACCTCCTATTTTTGAAAGCGATCTTTCAACCGGAAACGGATGTTTACCTACAGCGATTTTTGAATTTTTCGAATTACATTGAAACAGTGCGAATTAGAGAAAAATGGCCAAGTTGAAAATTGTAGGTAATATTATTATCTATAATTTATGTTCTATTCATTTTTTCGAAAAAAAACAAATTTAATTTTTTTTTTTTTTTTACAAAGTATTCGATTTTAAGTACATTTCAAATGGTTCATAACAGAGAAGAAATATCTGCCATGAGTGTCATGGGACTTTCTTATACGTATTACAGAGACTGTACGTGTTTGCCATAGGTACCATGGGTCTTTCTTATACGTAATACTGAGAATAAACACTGTATACTCTATTTCATTTAGTTTGCAGTGGTCGTCGTGCGACATGACGGTATGAGTCGTGATCCGTACGGTCAAAGCACCCAGCAACCAGTATAGATTATTCTAAATAAAGATTTAAAAAAAAAATATTTCTGGCTAAATCATAAGTGTTGGAAAAAAATGTATGGGGAATAAATTATAGATAGTAACATACTCGACATTTTTTATTTATAACATTTTTGTCTTATTTAAAAAAAATTAAAAAATTACAAGAATAAACATCCGTTTCCGGTTTAGTGATTGTTATAAAAATAAGGTGGATGTCTTCCCAGATGAAAGTTTATCTTAAATATATAATTTTAGCCTTCCGTCATTAGTCGTTTGGGAGTAAGAGTATTTTTACTTTCTTATACCTATGTATATGAAATATACATATAGTATAAGTATAGTAATCGCGATTTTTTTCGAAATCCGGATTTTGATGGAATTATCAATTTTAACCTTCCCTGAATCCATTTTGACTATTTTCGCCATGATGTCTTTTTTTTTGTCTGTCTGTCTGTCTGTCTGTAGACGCTGTAACTCAAATACGACAAATCGTAGAAAGGTGACATTTTATACTTAAGATTAATTTTTGCCTGGGATGAAAACCTCCTATTTTTGAAAGCGATCTTTCAACCGGAAACGGATGTTTACCTACAGCGATTTTTGAATTTTTCGAATTACATTGAAACAGTGCGAATTAGAGAAAAATGGCCAAGTTGAAAATTGTAGGTAATATTATTATCTATAATTTATGTTCTATTCATTTTTTCGAAAAAAAACAAATTTAATTTTTTTTTTTTTTTTACAAAGTATTCGATTTTAAGTACATTTCAAATGGTTCATAACAGAGAAGAAATATCTGCCATGAGTGTCATGGGACTTTCTTATACGTATTACAGAGACTGTACGTGTTTGCCATAGGTACCATGGGTCTTTCTTATACGTAATACTGAGAATAAACACTGTATACTCTATTTCATTTAGTTTGCAGTGGTCGTCGTGCGACATGACGGTATGAGTCGTGATCCGTACGGTCAAAGCACCCAGCAACCAGTATAGATTATTCTAAATAAAGATTTAAAAAAAAAATATTTCTGGCTAAATCATAAGTGTTGGAAAAAAATGTATGGGGAATAAATTATAGATAGTAACATACTCGACATTTTTTATTTATAACATTTTTGTCTTATTTAAAAAAAATTAAAAAATTACAAGAATAAACATCCGTTTCCGGTTTAGTGATTGTTATAAAAATAAGGTGGATGTCTTCCCAGATGAAAGTTTATCTTAAATATATAATTTTAGCCTTCCGTCATTAGTCGTTTGGGAGTAAGAGTATTTTTACTTTCTTATACCTATGTATATGAAATATACATATAGTATAAGTAAGTATAGTAATCGCGATTTTTTTCGAAATCCGGATTTTGATGGAATTATCAATTTTAACCTTCCCTGAATCCATTTTGACTATTTTCGCCATGATGTCTTTTTTTTTGTCTGTCTGTCTGTCTGTCTGTAGACGCTGTAACTCAAATACGACAAATCGTAGAAAGGTGACATTTTATACTTAAGATTAATTTTTGCCTGGGATGAAAACCTCCTATTTTTGAAAGCGATCTTTCAACCGGAAACGGATGTTTACCTACAGCGATTTTTGAATTTTTCGAATTACATTGAAACAGTGCGAATTAGAGAAAAATGGCCAAGTTGAAAATTGTAGGTAATATTATTATCTATAATTTATGTTCTATTCATTTTTTCGAAAAAAAACAAATTTAATTTTTTTTTTTTTTTTACAAAGTATTCGATTTTAAGTACATTTCAAATGGTTCATAACAGAGAAGAAATATCTGCCATGAGTGTCATGGGACTTTCTTATACGTATTACAGAGACTGTACGTGTTTGCCATAGGTACCATGGGTCTTTCTTATACGTAATACTGAGAATAAACACTGTATACTCTATTTCATTTAGTTTGCAGTGGTCGTCGTGCGACATGACGGTATGAGTCGTGATCCGTACGGTCAAAGCACCCAGCAACCAGTATAGATTATTCTAAATAAAGATTTAAAAAAAAAATATTTCTGGCTAAATCATAAGTGTTGGAAAAAAATGTATGGGGAATAAATTATAGATAGTAACATACTCGACATTTTTTATTTATAACATTTTTGTCTTATTTAAAAAAAATTAAAAAATTACAAGAATAAACATCCGTTTCCGGTTTAGTGATTGTTATAAAAATAAGGTGGATGTCTTCCCAGATGAAAGTTTATCTTAAATATATAATTTTAGCCTTCCGTCATTAGTCGTTTGGGAGTAAGAGTATTTTTACTTTCTTATACCTATGTATATGAAATATACATATAGTATAAGTAAGTATAGTAATCGCGATTTTTTTCGAAATCCGGATTTTGATGGAATTATCAATTTTAACCTTCCCTGAATCCATTTTGACTATTTTCGCCATGATGTCTTTTTTTTTGTCTGTCTGTCTGTCTGTCTGTAGACGCTGTAACTCAAATACGACAAATCGTAGAAAGGTGACATTTTATACTTAAGATTAATTTTTGCCTGGGATGAAAACCTCCTATTTTTGAAAGCGATCTTTCAACCGGAAACGGATGTTTACCTACAGCGATTTTTGAATTTTTCGAATTACATTGAAACAGTGCGAATTAGAGAAAAATGGCCAAGTTGAAAATTGTAGGTAATATTATTATCTATAATTTATGTTCTATTCATTTTTTCGAAAAAAAACAAATTTAATTTTTTTTTTTTTTTTACAAAGTATTCGATTTTAAGTACATTTCAAATGGTTCATAACAGAGAAGAAATATCTGCCATGAGTGTCATGGGACTTTCTTATACGTATTACAGAGACTGTACGTGTTTGCCATAGGTACCATGGGTCTTTCTTATACGTAATACTGAGAATAAACACTGTATACTCTATTTCATTTAGTTTGCAGTGGTCGTCGTGCGACATGACGGTATGAGTCGTGATCCGTACGGTCAAAGCACCCAGCAACCAGTATAGATTATTCTAAATAAAGATTTAAAAAAAAAATATTTCTGGCTAAATCATAAGTGTTGGAAAAAAATGTATGGGGAATAAATTATAGATAGTAACATACTCGACATTTTTTATTTATAACATTTTTGTCTTATTTAAAAAAAATTAAAAAATTACAAGAATAAACATCCGTTTCCGGTTTAGTGATTGTTATAAAAATAAGGTGGATGTCTTCCCAGATGAAAGTTTATCTTAAATATATAATTTTAGCCTTCCGTCATTAGTCGTTTGGGAGTAAGAGTATTTTTACTTTCTTATACCTATGTATATGAAATATACATATAGTATAAGTAAGTATAGTAATCGCGATTTTTTTCGAAATCCGGATTTTGATGGAATTATCAATTTTAACCTTCCCTGAATCCATTTTGACTATTTTCGCCATGATGTCTTTTTTTTTGTCTGTCTGTCTGTCTGTCTGTAGACGCTGTAACTCAAATACGACAAATCGTAGAAAGGTGACATTTTATACTTAAGATTAATTTTTGCCTGGGATGAAAACCTCCTATTTTTGAAAGCGATCTTTCAACCGGAAACGGATGTTTACCTACAGCGATTTTTGAATTTTTCGAATTACATTGAAACAGTGCGAATTAGAGAAAAATGGCCAAGTTGAAAATTGTAGGTAATATTATTATCTATAATTTATGTTCTATTCATTTTTTCGAAAAAAAACAAATTTAATTTTTTTTTTTTTTTTACAAAGTATTCGATTTTAAGTACATTTCAAATGGTTCATAACAGAGAAGAAATATCTGCCATGAGTGTCATGGGACTTTCTTATACGTATTACAGAGACTGTACGTGTTTGCCATAGGTACCATGGGTCTTTCTTATACGTAATACTGAGAATAAACACTGTATACTCTATTTCATTTAGTTTGCAGTGGTCGTCGTGCGACATGACGGTATGAGTCGTGATCCGTACGGTCAAAGCACCCAGCAACCAGTATAGATTATTCTAAATAAAGATTTAAAAAAAAAATATTTCTGGCTAAATCATAAGTGTTGGAAAAAAATGTATGGGGAATAAATTATAGATAGTAACATACTCGACATTTTTTATTTATAACATTTTTGTCTTATTTAAAAAAAATTAAAAAATTACAAGAATAAACATCCGTTTCCGGTTTAGTGATTGTTATAAAAATAAGGTGGATGTCTTCCCAGATGAAAGTTTATCTTAAATATATAATTTTAGCCTTCCGTCATTAGTCGTTTGGGAGTAAGAGTATTTTTACTTTCTTATACCTATGTATATGAAATATACATATAGTATAAGTAAGTATAGTAATCGCGATTTTTTTCGAAATCCGGATTTTGATGGAATTATCAATTTTAACCTTCCCTGAATCCATTTTGACTATTTTCGCCATGATGTCTTTTTTTTTGTCTGTCTGTCTGTCTGTCTGTAGACGCTGTAACTCAAATACGACAAATCGTAGAAAGGTGACATTTTATACTTAAGATTAATTTTTGCCTGGGATGAAAACCTCCTATTTTTGAAAGCGATCTTTCAACCGGAAACGGATGTTTACCTACAGCGATTTTTGAATTTTTCGAATTACATTGAAACAGTGCGAATTAGAGAAAAATGGCCAAGTTGAAAATTGTAGGTAATATTATTATCTATAATTTATGTTCTATTCATTTTTTCGAAAAAAAACAAATTTAATTTTTTTTTTTTTTTTACAAAGTATTCGATTTTAAGTACATTTCAAATGGTTCATAACAGAGAAGAAATATCTGCCATGAGTGTCATGGGACTTTCTTATACGTATTACAGAGACTGTACGTGTTTGCCATAGGTACCATGGGTCTTTCTTATACGTAATACTGAGAATAAACACTGTATACTCTATTTCATTTAGTTTGCAGTGGTCGTCGTGCGACATGACGGTATGAGTCGTGATCCGTACGGTCAAAGCACCCAGCAACCAGTATAGATTATTCTAAATAAAGATTTAAAAAAAAAATATTTCTGGCTAAATCATAAGTGTTGGAAAAAAATGTATGGGGAATAAATTATAGATAGTAACATACTCGACATTTTTTATTTATAACATTTTTGTCTTATTTAAAAAAAATTAAAAAATTACAAGAATAAACATCCGTTTCCGGTTTAGTGATTGTTATAAAAATAAGGTGGATGTCTTCCCAGATGAAAGTTTATCTTAAATATATAATTTTAGCCTTCCGTCATTAGTCGTTTGGGAGTAAGAGTATTTTTACTTTCTTATACCTATGTATATGAAATATACATATAGTATAAGTAAGTATAGTAATCGCGATTTTTTTCGAAATCCGGATTTTGATGGAATTATCAATTTTAACCTTCCCTGAATCCATTTTGACTATTTTCGCCATGATGTCTTTTTTTTTGTCTGTCTGTCTGTCTGTCTGTAGACGCTGTAACTCAAATACGACAAATCGTAGAAAGGTGACATTTTATACTTAAGATTAATTTTTGCCTGGGATGAAAACCTCCTATTTTTGAAAGCGATCTTTCAACCGGAAACGGATGTTTACCTACAGCGATTTTTGAATTTTTCGAATTACATTGAAACAGTGCGAATTAGAGAAAAATGGCCAAGTTGAAAATTGTAGGTAATATTATTATCTATAATTTATGTTCTATTCATTTTTTCGAAAAAAAACAAATTTAATTTTTTTTTTTTTTTTACAAAGTATTCGATTTTAAGTACATTTCAAATGGTTCATAACAGAGAAGAAATATCTGCCATGAGTGTCATGGGACTTTCTTATACGTATTACAGAGACTGTACGTGTTTGCCATAGGTACCATGGGTCTTTCTTATACGTAATACTGAGAATAAACACTGTATACTCTATTTCATTTAGTTTGCAGTGGTCGTCGTGCGACATGACGGTATGAGTCGTGATCCGTACGGTCAAAGCACCCAGCAACCAGTATAGATTATTCTAAATAAAGATTTAAAAAAAAAATATTTCTGGCTAAATCATAAGTGTTGGAAAAAAATGTATGGGGAATAAATTATAGATAGTAACATACTCGACATTTTTTATTTATAACATTTTTGTCTTATTTAAAAAAAATTAAAAAATTACAAGAATAAACATCCGTTTCCGGTTTAGTGATTGTTATAAAAATAAGGTGGATGTCTTCCCAGATGAAAGTTTATCTTAAATATATAATTTTAGCCTTCCGTCATTAGTCGTTTGGGAGTAAGAGTATTTTTACTTTCTTATACCTATGTATATGAAATATACATATAGTATAAGTAAGTATAGTAATCGCGATTTTTTTCGAAATCCGGATTTTGATGGAATTATCAATTTTAACCTTCCCTGAATCCATTTTGACTATTTTCGCCATGATGTCTTTTTTTTTGTCTGTCTGTCTGTCTGTCTGTAGACGCTGTAACTCAAATACGACAAATCGTAGAAAGGTGACATTTTATACTTAAGATTAATTTTTGCCTGGGATGAAAACCTCCTATTTTTGAAAGCGATCTTTCAACCGGAAACGGATGTTTACCTACAGCGATTTTTGAATTTTTCGAATTACATTGAAACAGTGCGAATTAGAGAAAAATGGCCAAGTTGAAAATTGTAGGTAATATTATTATCTATAATTTATGTTCTATTCATTTTTTCGAAAAAAAACAAATTTAATTTTTTTTTTTTTTTTACAAAGTATTCGATTTTAAGTACATTTCAAATGGTTCATAACAGAGAAGAAATATCTGCCATGAGTGTCATGGGACTTTCTTATACGTATTACAGAGACTGTACGTGTTTGCCATAGGTACCATGGGTCTTTCTTATACGTAATACTGAGAATAAACACTGTATACTCTATTTCATTTAGTTTGCAGTGGTCGTCGTGCGACATGACGGTATGAGTCGTGATCCGTACGGTCAAAGCACCCAGCAACCAGTATAGATTATTCTAAATAAAGATTTAAAAAAAAAATATTTCTGGCTAAATCATAAGTGTTGGAAAAAAATGTATGGGGAATAAATTATAGATAGTAACATACTCGACATTTTTTATTTATAACATTTTTGTCTTATTTAAAAAAAATTAAAAAATTACAAGAATAAACATCCGTTTCCGGTTTAGTGATTGTTATAAAAATAAGGTGGATGTCTTCCCAGATGAAAGTTTATCTTAAATATATAATTTTAGCCTTCCGTCATTAGTCGTTTGGGAGTAAGAGTATTTTTACTTTCTTATACCTATGTATATGAAATATACATATAGTATAAGTAAGTATAGTAATCGCGATTTTTTTCGAAATCCGGATTTTGATGGAATTATCAATTTTAACCTTCCCTGAATCCATTTTGACTATTTTCGCCATGATGTCTTTTTTTTTGTCTGTCTGTCTGTCTGTCTGTAGACGCTGTAACTCAAATACGACAAATCGTAGAAAGGTGACATTTTATACTTAAGATTAATTTTTGCCTGGGATGAAAACCTCCTATTTTTGAAAGCGATCTTTCAACCGGAAACGGATGTTTACCTACAGCGATTTTTGAATTTTTCGAATTACATTGAAACAGTGCGAATTAGAGAAAAATGGCCAAGTTGAAAATTGTAGGTAATATTATTATCTATAATTTATGTTCTATTCATTTTTTCGAAAAAAAACAAATTTAATTTTTTTTTTTTTTTTACAAAGTATTCGATTTTAAGTACATTTCAAATGGTTCATAACAGAGAAGAAATATCTGCCATGAGTGTCATGGGACTTTCTTATACGTATTACAGAGACTGTACGTGTTTGCCATAGGTACCATGGGTCTTTCTTATACGTAATACTGAGAATAAACACTGTATACTCTATTTCATTTAGTTTGCAGTGGTCGTCGTGCGACATGACGGTATGAGTCGTGATCCGTACGGTCAAAGCACCCAGCAACCAGTATAGATTATTCTAAATAAAGATTTAAAAAAAAAATATTTCTGGCTAAATCATAAGTGTTGGAAAAAAATGTATGGGGAATAAATTATAGATAGTAACATACTCGACATTTTTTATTTATAACATTTTTGTCTTATTTAAAAAAAATTAAAAAATTACAAGAATAAACATCCGTTTCCGGTTTAGTGATTGTTATAAAAATAAGGTGGATGTCTTCCCAGATGAAAGTTTATCTTAAATATATAATTTTAGCCTTCCGTCATTAGTCGTTTGGGAGTAAGAGTATTTTTACTTTCTTATACCTATGTATATGAAATATACATATAGTATAAGTAAGTATAGTAATCGCGATTTTTTTCGAAATCCGGATTTTGATGGAATTATCAATTTTAACCTTCCCTGAATCCATTTTGACTATTTTCGCCATGATGTCTTTTTTTTTGTCTGTCTGTCTGTCTGTCTGTAGACGCTGTAACTCAAATACGACAAATCGTAGAAAGGTGACATTTTATACTTAAGATTAATTTTTGCCTGGGATGAAAACCTCCTATTTTTGAAAGCGATCTTTCAACCGGAAACGGATGTTTACCTACAGCGATTTTTGAATTTTTCGAATTACATTGAAACAGTGCGAATTAGAGAAAAATGGCCAAGTTGAAAATTGTAGGTAATATTATTATCTATAATTTATGTTCTATTCATTTTTTCGAAAAAAAACAAATTTAATTTTTTTTTTTTTTTTACAAAGTATTCGATTTTAAGTACATTTCAAATGGTTCATAACAGAGAAGAAATATCTGCCATGAGTGTCATGGGACTTTCTTATACGTATTACAGAGACTGTACGTGTTTGCCATAGGTACCATGGGTCTTTCTTATACGTAATACTGAGAATAAACACTGTATACTCTATTTCATTTAGTTTGCAGTGGTCGTCGTGCGACATGACGGTATGAGTCGTGATCCGTACGGTCAAAGCACCCAGCAACCAGTATAGATTATTCTAAATAAAGATTTAAAAAAAAAATATTTCTGGCTAAATCATAAGTGTTGGAAAAAAATGTATGGGGAATAAATTATAGATAGTAACATACTCGACATTTTTTATTTATAACATTTTTGTCTTATTTAAAAAAAATTAAAAAATTACAAGAATAAACATCCGTTTCCGGTTTAGTGATTGTTATAAAAATAAGGTGGATGTCTTCCCAGATGAAAGTTTATCTTAAATATATAATTTTAGCCTTCCGTCATTAGTCGTTTGGGAGTAAGAGTATTTTTACTTTCTTATACCTATGTATATGAAATATACATATAGTATAAGTAAGTATAGTAATCGCGATTTTTTTCGAAATCCGGATTTTGATGGAATTATCAATTTTAACCTTCCCTGAATCCATTTTGACTATTTTCGCCATGATGTCTTTTTTTTTGTCTGTCTGTCTGTCTGTCTGTAGACGCTGTAACTCAAATACGACAAATCGTAGAAAGGTGACATTTTATACTTAAGATTAATTTTTGCCTGGGATGAAAACCTCCTATTTTTGAAAGCGATCTTTCAACCGGAAACGGATGTTTACCTACAGCGATTTTTGAATTTTTCGAATTACATTGAAACAGTGCGAATTAGAGAAAAATGGCCAAGTTGAAAATTGTAGGTAATATTATTATCTATAATTTATGTTCTATTCATTTTTTCGAAAAAAAACAAATTTAATTTTTTTTTTTTTTTTACAAAGTATTCGATTTTAAGTACATTTCAAATGGTTCATAACAGAGAAGAAATATCTGCCATGAGTGTCATGGGACTTTCTTATACGTATTACAGAGACTGTACGTGTTTGCCATAGGTACCATGGGTCTTTCTTATACGTAATACTGAGAATAAACACTGTATACTCTATTTCATTTAGTTTGCAGTGGTCGTCGTGCGACATGACGGTATGAGTCGTGATCCGTACGGTCAAAGCACCCAGCAACCAGTATAGATTATTCTAAATAAAGATTTAAAAAAAAAATATTTCTGGCTAAATCATAAGTGTTGGAAAAAAATGTATGGGGAATAAATTATAGATAGTAACATACTCGACATTTTTTATTTATAACATTTTTGTCTTATTTAAAAAAAATTAAAAAATTACAAGAATAAACATCCGTTTCCGGTTTAGTGATTGTTATAAAAATAAGGTGGATGTCTTCCCAGATGAAAGTTTATCTTAAATATATAATTTTAGCCTTCCGTCATTAGTCGTTTGGGAGTAAGAGTATTTTTACTTTCTTATACCTATGTATATGAAATATACATATAGTATAAGTAAGTATAGTAATCGCGATTTTTTTCGAAATCCGGATTTTGATGGAATTATCAATTTTAACCTTCCCTGAATCCATTTTGACTATTTTCGCCATGATGTCTTTTTTTTTGTCTGTCTGTCTGTCTGTCTGTAGACGCTGTAACTCAAATACGACAAATCGTAGAAAGGTGACATTTTATACTTAAGATTAATTTTTGCCTGGGATGAAAACCTCCTATTTTTGAAAGCGATCTTTCAACCGGAAACGGATGTTTACCTACAGCGATTTTTGAATTTTTCGAATTACATTGAAACAGTGCGAATTAGAGAAAAATGGCCAAGTTGAAAATTGTAGGTAATATTATTATCTATAATTTATGTTCTATTCATTTTTTCGAAAAAAAACAAATTTAATTTTTTTTTTTTTTTTACAAAGTATTCGATTTTAAGTACATTTCAAATGGTTCATAACAGAGAAGAAATATCTGCCATGAGTGTCATGGGACTTTCTTATACGTATTACAGAGACTGTACGTGTTTGCCATAGGTACCATGGGTCTTTCTTATACGTAATACTGAGAATAAACACTGTATACTCTATTTCATTTAGTTTGCAGTGGTCGTCGTGCGACATGACGGTATGAGTCGTGATCCGTACGGTCAAAGCACCCAGCAACCAGTATAGATTATTCTAAATAAAGATTTAAAAAAAAAATATTTCTGGCTAAATCATAAGTGTTGGAAAAAAATGTATGGGGAATAAATTATAGATAGTAACATACTCGACATTTTTTATTTATAACATTTTTGTCTTATTTAAAAAAAATTAAAAAATTACAAGAATAAACATCCGTTTCCGGTTTAGTGATTGTTATAAAAATAAGGTGGATGTCTTCCCAGATGAAAGTTTATCTTAAATATATAATTTTAGCCTTCCGTCATTAGTCGTTTGGGAGTAAGAGTATTTTTACTTTCTTATACCTATGTATATGAAATATACATATAGTATAAGTAAGTATAGTAATCGCGATTTTTTTCGAAATCCGGATTTTGATGGAATTATCAATTTTAACCTTCCCTGAATCCATTTTGACTATTTTCGCCATGATGTCTTTTTTTTTGTCTGTCTGTCTGTCTGTCTGTAGACGCTGTAACTCAAATACGACAAATCGTAGAAAGGTGACATTTTATACTTAAGATTAATTTTTGCCTGGGATGAAAACCTCCTATTTTTGAAAGCGATCTTTCAACCGGAAACGGATGTTTACCTACAGCGATTTTTGAATTTTTCGAATTACATTGAAACAGTGCGAATTAGAGAAAAATGGCCAAGTTGAAAATTGTAGGTAATATTATTATCTATAATTTATGTTCTATTCATTTTTTCGAAAAAAAACAAATTTAATTTTTTTTTTTTTTTTACAAAGTATTCGATTTTAAGTACATTTCAAATGGTTCATAACAGAGAAGAAATATCTGCCATGAGTGTCATGGGACTTTCTTATACGTATTACAGAGACTGTACGTGTTTGCCATAGGTACCATGGGTCTTTCTTATACGTAATACTGAGAATAAACACTGTATACTCTATTTCATTTAGTTTGCAGTGGTCGTCGTGCGACATGACGGTATGAGTCGTGATCCGTACGGTCAAAGCACCCAGCAACCAGTATAGATTATTCTAAATAAAGATTTAAAAAAAAAATATTTCTGGCTAAATCATAAGTGTTGGAAAAAAATGTATGGGGAATAAATTATAGATAGTAACATACTCGACATTTTTTATTTATAACATTTTTGTCTTATTTAAAAAAAATTAAAAAATTACAAGAATAAACATCCGTTTCCGGTTTAGTGATTGTTATAAAAATAAGGTGGATGTCTTCCCAGATGAAAGTTTATCTTAAATATATAATTTTAGCCTTCCGTCATTAGTCGTTTGGGAGTAAGAGTATTTTTACTTTCTTATACCTATGTATATGAAATATACATATAGTATAAGTAAGTATAGTAATCGCGATTTTTTTCGAAATCCGGATTTTGATGGAATTATCAATTTTAACCTTCCCTGAATCCATTTTGACTATTTTCGCCATGATGTCTTTTTTTTTGTCTGTCTGTCTGTCTGTCTGTAGACGCTGTAACTCAAATACGACAAATCGTAGAAAGGTGACATTTTATACTTAAGATTAATTTTTGCCTGGGATGAAAACCTCCTATTTTTGAAAGCGATCTTTCAACCGGAAACGGATGTTTACCTACAGCGATTTTTGAATTTTTCGAATTACATTGAAACAGTGCGAATTAGAGAAAAATGGCCAAGTTGAAAATTGTAGGTAATATTATTATCTATAATTTATGTTCTATTCATTTTTTCGAAAAAAAACAAATTTAATTTTTTTTTTTTTTTTACAAAGTATTCGATTTTAAGTACATTTCAAATGGTTCATAACAGAGAAGAAATATCTGCCATGAGTGTCATGGGACTTTCTTATACGTATTACAGAGACTGTACGTGTTTGCCATAGGTACCATGGGTCTTTCTTATACGTAATACTGAGAATAAACACTGTATACTCTATTTCATTTAGTTTGCAGTGGTCGTCGTGCGACATGACGGTATGAGTCGTGATCCGTACGGTCAAAGCACCCAGCAACCAGTATAGATTATTCTAAATAAAGATTTAAAAAAAAAATATTTCTGGCTAAATCATAAGTGTTGGAAAAAAATGTATGGGGAATAAATTATAGATAGTAACATACTCGACATTTTTTATTTATAACATTTTTGTCTTATTTAAAAAAAATTAAAAAATTACAAGAATAAACATCCGTTTCCGGTTTAGTGATTGTTATAAAAATAAGGTGGATGTCTTCCCAGATGAAAGTTTATCTTAAATATATAATTTTAGCCTTCCGTCATTAGTCGTTTGGGAGTAAGAGTATTTTTACTTTCTTATACCTATGTATATGAAATATACATATAGTATAAGTAAGTATAGTAATCGCGATTTTTTTCGAAATCCGGATTTTGATGGAATTATCAATTTTAACCTTCCCTGAATCCATTTTGACTATTTTCGCCATGATGTCTTTTTTTTTGTCTGTCTGTCTGTCTGTCTGTAGACGCTGTAACTCAAATACGACAAATCGTAGAAAGGTGACATTTTATACTTAAGATTAATTTTTGCCTGGGATGAAAACCTCCTATTTTTGAAAGCGATCTTTCAACCGGAAACGGATGTTTACCTACAGCGATTTTTGAATTTTTCGAATTACATTGAAACAGTGCGAATTAGAGAAAAATGGCCAAGTTGAAAATTGTAGGTAATATTATTATCTATAATTTATGTTCTATTCATTTTTTCGAAAAAAAACAAATTTAATTTTTTTTTTTTTTTTACAAAGTATTCGATTTTAAGTACATTTCAAATGGTTCATAACAGAGAAGAAATATCTGCCATGAGTGTCATGGGACTTTCTTATACGTATTACAGAGACTGTACGTGTTTGCCATAGGTACCATGGGTCTTTCTTATACGTAATACTGAGAATAAACACTGTATACTCTATTTCATTTAGTTTGCAGTGGTCGTCGTGCGACATGACGGTATGAGTCGTGATCCGTACGGTCAAAGCACCCAGCAACCAGTATAGATTATTCTAAATAAAGATTTAAAAAAAAAATATTTCTGGCTAAATCATAAGTGTTGGAAAAAAATGTATGGGGAATAAATTATAGATAGTAACATACTCGACATTTTTTATTTATAACATTTTTGTCTTATTTAAAAAAAATTAAAAAATTACAAGAATAAACATCCGTTTCCGGTTTAGTGATTGTTATAAAAATAAGGTGGATGTCTTCCCAGATGAAAGTTTATCTTAAATATATAATTTTAGCCTTCCGTCATTAGTCGTTTGGGAGTAAGAGTATTTTTACTTTCTTATACCTATGTATATGAAATATACATATAGTATAAGTAAGTATAGTAATCGCGATTTTTTTCGAAATCCGGATTTTGATGGAATTATCAATTTTAACCTTCCCTGAATCCATTTTGACTATTTTCGCCATGATGTCTTTTTTTTTGTCTGTCTGTCTGTCTGTCTGTAGACGCTGTAACTCAAATACGACAAATCGTAGAAAGGTGACATTTTATACTTAAGATTAATTTTTGCCTGGGATGAAAACCTCCTATTTTTGAAAGCGATCTTTCAACCGGAAACGGATGTTTACCTACAGCGATTTTTGAATTTTTCGAATTACATTGAAACAGTGCGAATTAGAGAAAAATGGCCAAGTTGAAAATTGTAGGTAATATTATTATCTATAATTTATGTTCTATTCATTTTTTCGAAAAAAAACAAATTTAATTTTTTTTTTTTTTTTACAAAGTATTCGATTTTAAGTACATTTCAAATGGTTCATAACAGAGAAGAAATATCTGCCATGAGTGTCATGGGACTTTCTTATACGTATTACAGAGACTGTACGTGTTTGCCATAGGTACCATGGGTCTTTCTTATACGTAATACTGAGAATAAACACTGTATACTCTATTTCATTTAGTTTGCAGTGGTCGTCGTGCGACATGACGGTATGAGTCGTGATCCGTACGGTCAAAGCACCCAGCAACCAGTATAGATTATTCTAAATAAAGATTTAAAAAAAAAATATTTCTGGCTAAATCATAAGTGTTGGAAAAAAATGTATGGGGAATAAATTATAGATAGTAACATACTCGACATTTTTTATTTATAACATTTTTGTCTTATTTAAAAAAAATTAAAAAATTACAAGAATAAACATCCGTTTCCGGTTTAGTGATTGTTATAAAAATAAGGTGGATGTCTTCCCAGATGAAAGTTTATCTTAAATATATAATTTTAGCCTTCCGTCATTAGTCGTTTGGGAGTAAGAGTATTTTTACTTTCTTATACCTATGTATATGAAATATACATATAGTATAAGTAAGTATAGTAATCGCGATTTTTTTCGAAATCCGGATTTTGATGGAATTATCAATTTTAACCTTCCCTGAATCCATTTTGACTATTTTCGCCATGATGTCTTTTTTTTTGTCTGTCTGTCTGTCTGTCTGTAGACGCTGTAACTCAAATACGACAAATCGTAGAAAGGTGACATTTTATACTTAAGATTAATTTTTGCCTGGGATGAAAACCTCCTATTTTTGAAAGCGATCTTTCAACCGGAAACGGATGTTTACCTACAGCGATTTTTGAATTTTTCGAATTACATTGAAACAGTGCGAATTAGAGAAAAATGGCCAAGTTGAAAATTGTAGGTAATATTATTATCTATAATTTATGTTCTATTCATTTTTTCGAAAAAAAACAAATTTAATTTTTTTTTTTTTTTTACAAAGTATTCGATTTTAAGTACATTTCAAATGGTTCATAACAGAGAAGAAATATCTGCCATGAGTGTCATGGGACTTTCTTATACGTATTACAGAGACTGTACGTGTTTGCCATAGGTACCATGGGTCTTTCTTATACGTAATACTGAGAATAAACACTGTATACTCTATTTCATTTAGTTTGCAGTGGTCGTCGTGCGACATGACGGTATGAGTCGTGATCCGTACGGTCAAAGCACCCAGCAACCAGTATAGATTATTCTAAATAAAGATTTAAAAAAAAAATATTTCTGGCTAAATCATAAGTGTTGGAAAAAAATGTATGGGGAATAAATTATAGATAGTAACATACTCGACATTTTTTATTTATAACATTTTTGTCTTATTTAAAAAAAATTAAAAAATTACAAGAATAAACATCCGTTTCCGGTTTAGTGATTGTTATAAAAATAAGGTGGATGTCTTCCCAGATGAAAGTTTATCTTAAATATATAATTTTAGCCTTCCGTCATTAGTCGTTTGGGAGTAAGAGTATTTTTACTTTCTTATACCTATGTATATGAAATATACATATAGTATAAGTAAGTATAGTAATCGCGATTTTTTTCGAAATCCGGATTTTGATGGAATTATCAATTTTAACCTTCCCTGAATCCATTTTGACTATTTTCGCCATGATGTCTTTTTTTTTGTCTGTCTGTCTGTCTGTCTGTAGACGCTGTAACTCAAATACGACAAATCGTAGAAAGGTGACATTTTATACTTAAGATTAATTTTTGCCTGGGATGAAAACCTCCTATTTTTGAAAGCGATCTTTCAACCGGAAACGGATGTTTACCTACAGCGATTTTTGAATTTTTCGAATTACATTGAAACAGTGCGAATTAGAGAAAAATGGCCAAGTTGAAAATTGTAGGTAATATTATTATCTATAATTTATGTTCTATTCATTTTTTCGAAAAAAAACAAATTTAATTTTTTTTTTTTTTTTACAAAGTATTCGATTTTAAGTACATTTCAAATGGTTCATAACAGAGAAGAAATATCTGCCATGAGTGTCATGGGACTTTCTTATACGTATTACAGAGACTGTACGTGTTTGCCATAGGTACCATGGGTCTTTCTTATACGTAATACTGAGAATAAACACTGTATACTCTATTTCATTTAGTTTGCAGTGGTCGTCGTGCGACATGACGGTATGAGTCGTGATCCGTACGGTCAAAGCACCCAGCAACCAGTATAGATTATTCTAAATAAAGATTTAAAAAAAAAATATTTCTGGCTAAATCATAAGTGTTGGAAAAAAATGTATGGGGAATAAATTATAGATAGTAACATACTCGACATTTTTTATTTATAACATTTTTGTCTTATTTAAAAAAAATTAAAAAATTACAAGAATAAACATCCGTTTCCGGTTTAGTGATTGTTATAAAAATAAGGTGGATGTCTTCCCAGATGAAAGTTTATCTTAAATATATAATTTTAGCCTTCCGTCATTAGTCGTTTGGGAGTAAGAGTATTTTTACTTTCTTATACCTATGTATATGAAATATACATATAGTATAAGTAAGTATAGTAATCGCGATTTTTTTCGAAATCCGGATTTTGATGGAATTATCAATTTTAACCTTCCCTGAATCCATTTTGACTATTTTCGCCATGATGTCTTTTTTTTTGTCTGTCTGTCTGTCTGTCTGTAGACGCTGTAACTCAAATACGACAAATCGTAGAAAGGTGACATTTTATACTTAAGATTAATTTTTGCCTGGGATGAAAACCTCCTATTTTTGAAAGCGATCTTTCAACCGGAAACGGATGTTTACCTACAGCGATTTTTGAATTTTTCGAATTACATTGAAACAGTGCGAATTAGAGAAAAATGGCCAAGTTGAAAATTGTAGGTAATATTATTATCTATAATTTATGTTCTATTCATTTTTTCGAAAAAAAACAAATTTAATTTTTTTTTTTTTTTTACAAAGTATTCGATTTTAAGTACATTTCAAATGGTTCATAACAGAGAAGAAATATCTGCCATGAGTGTCATGGGACTTTCTTATACGTATTACAGAGACTGTACGTGTTTGCCATAGGTACCATGGGTCTTTCTTATACGTAATACTGAGAATAAACACTGTATACTCTATTTCATTTAGTTTGCAGTGGTCGTCGTGCGACATGACGGTATGAGTCGTGATCCGTACGGTCAAAGCACCCAGCAACCAGTATAGATTATTCTAAATAAAGATTTAAAAAAAAAATATTTCTGGCTAAATCATAAGTGTTGGAAAAAAATGTATGGGGAATAAATTATAGATAGTAACATACTCGACATTTTTTATTTATAACATTTTTGTCTTATTTAAAAAAAATTAAAAAATTACAAGAATAAACATCCGTTTCCGGTTTAGTGATTGTTATAAAAATAAGGTGGATGTCTTCCCAGATGAAAGTTTATCTTAAATATATAATTTTAGCCTTCCGTCATTAGTCGTTTGGGAGTAAGAGTATTTTTACTTTCTTATACCTATGTATATGAAATATACATATAGTATAAGTAAGTATAGTAATCGCGATTTTTTTCGAAATCCGGATTTTGATGGAATTATCAATTTTAACCTTCCCTGAATCCATTTTGACTATTTTCGCCATGATGTCTTTTTTTTTGTCTGTCTGTCTGTCTGTCTGTAGACGCTGTAACTCAAATACGACAAATCGTAGAAAGGTGACATTTTATACTTAAGATTAATTTTTGCCTGGGATGAAAACCTCCTATTTTTGAAAGCGATCTTTCAACCGGAAACGGATGTTTACCTACAGCGATTTTTGAATTTTTCGAATTACATTGAAACAGTGCGAATTAGAGAAAAATGGCCAAGTTGAAAATTGTAGGTAATATTATTATCTATAATTTATGTTCTATTCATTTTTTCGAAAAAAAACAAATTTAATTTTTTTTTTTTTTTTACAAAGTATTCGATTTTAAGTACATTTCAAATGGTTCATAACAGAGAAGAAATATCTGCCATGAGTGTCATGGGACTTTCTTATACGTATTACAGAGACTGTACGTGTTTGCCATAGGTACCATGGGTCTTTCTTATACGTAATACTGAGAATAAACACTGTATACTCTATTTCATTTAGTTTGCAGTGGTCGTCGTGCGACATGACGGTATGAGTCGTGATCCGTACGGTCAAAGCACCCAGCAACCAGTATAGATTATTCTAAATAAAGATTTAAAAAAAAAATATTTCTGGCTAAATCATAAGTGTTGGAAAAAAATGTATGGGGAATAAATTATAGATAGTAACATACTCGACATTTTTTATTTATAACATTTTTGTCTTATTTAAAAAAAATTAAAAAATTACAAGAATAAACATCCGTTTCCGGTTTAGTGATTGTTATAAAAATAAGGTGGATGTCTTCCCAGATGAAAGTTTATCTTAAATATATAATTTTAGCCTTCCGTCATTAGTCGTTTGGGAGTAAGAGTATTTTTACTTTCTTATACCTATGTATATGAAATATACATATAGTATAAGTAAGTATAGTAATCGCGATTTTTTTCGAAATCCGGATTTTGATGGAATTATCAATTTTAACCTTCCCTGAATCCATTTTGACTATTTTCGCCATGATGTCTTTTTTTTTGTCTGTCTGTCTGTCTGTCTGTAGACGCTGTAACTCAAATACGACAAATCGTAGAAAGGTGACATTTTATACTTAAGATTAATTTTTGCCTGGGATGAAAACCTCCTATTTTTGAAAGCGATCTTTCAACCGGAAACGGATGTTTACCTACAGCGATTTTTGAATTTTTCGAATTACATTGAAACAGTGCGAATTAGAGAAAAATGGCCAAGTTGAAAATTGTAGGTAATATTATTATCTATAATTTATGTTCTATTCATTTTTTCGAAAAAAAACAAATTTAATTTTTTTTTTTTTTTTACAAAGTATTCGATTTTAAGTACATTTCAAATGGTTCATAACAGAGAAGAAATATCTGCCATGAGTGTCATGGGACTTTCTTATACGTATTACAGAGACTGTACGTGTTTGCCATAGGTACCATGGGTCTTTCTTATACTAATACTGAGAATAAACACTGTATACTCTATTTCATTTAGTTTGCAGTGGTCGTCGTGCGACATGACGGTATGAGTCGTGATCCGTACGGTCAAAGCACCCAGCAACCAGTATAGATTATTCTAAATAAAGATTTAAAAAAAAAATATTTCTGGCTAAATCATAAGTGTTGGAAAAAAATGTATGGGGAATAAATTATAGATAGTAACATACTCGACATTTTTTATTTATAACATTTTTGTCTTATTTAAAAAAAATTAAAAAATTACAAGAATAAACATCCGTTTCCGGTTTAGTGATTGTTATAAAAATAAGGTGGATGTCTTCCCAGATGAAAGTTTATCTTAAATATATAATTTTAGCCTTCCGTCATTAGTCGTTTGGGAGTAAGAGTATTTTTACTTTCTTATACCTATGTATATGAAATATACATATAGTATAAGTAAGTATAGTAATCGCGATTTTTTTCGAAATCCGGATTTTGATGGAATTATCAATTTTAACCTTCCCTGAATCCATTTTGACTATTTTCGCCATGATGTCTTTTTTTTTGTCTGTCTGTCTGTCTGTCTGTAGACGCTGTAACTCAAATACGACAAATCGTAGAAAGGTGACATTTTATACTTAAGATTAATTTTTGCCTGGGATGAAAACCTCCTATTTTTGAAAGCGATCTTTCAACCGGAAACGGATGTTTACCTACAGCGATTTTTGAATTTTTCGAATTACATTGAAACAGTGCGAATTAGAGAAAAATGGCCAAGTTGAAAATTGTAGGTAATATTATTATCTATAATTTATGTTCTATTCATTTTTTCGAAAAAAAACAAATTTAATTTTTTTTTTTTTTTTACAAAGTATTCGATTTTAAGTACATTTCAAATGGTTCATAACAGAGAAGAAATATCTGCCATGAGTGTCATGGGACTTTCTTATACGTATTACAGAGACTGTACGTGTTTGCCATAGGTACCATGGGTCTTTCTTATACGTAATACTGAGAATAAACACTGTATACTCTATTTCATTTAGTTTGCAGTGGTCGTCGTGCGACATGACGGTATGAGTCGTGATCCGTACGGTCAAAGCACCCAGCAACCAGTATAGATTATTCTAAATAAAGATTTAAAAAAAAAATATTTCTGGCTAAATCATAAGTGTTGGAAAAAAATGTATGGGGAATAAATTATAGATAGTAACATACTCGACATTTTTTATTTATAACATTTTTGTCTTATTTAAAAAAAATTAAAAAATTACAAGAATAAACATCCGTTTCCGGTTTAGTGATTGTTATAAAAATAAGGTGGATGTCTTCCCAGATGAAAGTTTATCTTAAATATATAATTTTAGCCTTCCGTCATTAGTCGTTTGGGAGTAAGAGTATTTTTACTTTCTTATACCTATGTATATGAAATATACATATAGTATAAGTAAGTATAGTAATCGCGATTTTTTTCGAAATCCGGATTTTGATGGAATTATCAATTTTAACCTTCCCTGAATCCATTTTGACTATTTTCGCCATGATGTCTTTTTTTTTGTCTGTCTGTCTGTCTGTCTGTAGACGCTGTAACTCAAATACGACAAATCGTAGAAAGGTGACATTTTATACTTAAGATTAATTTTTGCCTGGGATGAAAACCTCCTATTTTTGAAAGCGATCTTTCAACCGGAAACGGATGTTTACCTACAGCGATTTTTGAATTTTTCGAATTACATTGAAACAGTGCGAATTAGAGAAAAATGGCCAAGTTGAAAATTGTAGGTAATATTATTATCTATAATTTATGTTCTATTCATTTTTTCGAAAAAAAACAAATTTAATTTTTTTTTTTTTTTTACAAAGTATTCGATTTTAAGTACATTTCAAATGGTTCATAACAGAGAAGAAATATCTGCCATGAGTGTCATGGGACTTTCTTATACGTATTACAGAGACTGTACGTGTTTGCCATAGGTACCATGGGTCTTTCTTATACGTAATACTGAGAATAAACACTGTATACTCTATTTCATTTAGTTTGCAGTGGTCGTCGTGCGACATGACGGTATGAGTCGTGATCCGTACGGTCAAAGCACCCAGCAACCAGTATAGATTATTCTAAATAAAGATTTAAAAAAAAAATATTTCTGGCTAAATCATAAGTGTTGGAAAAAAATGTATGGGGAATAAATTATAGATAGTAACATACTCGACATTTTTTATTTATAACATTTTTGTCTTATTTAAAAAAAATTAAAAAATTACAAGAATAAACATCCGTTTCCGGTTTAGTGATTGTTATAAAAATAAGGTGGATGTCTTCCCAGATGAAAGTTTATCTTAAATATATAATTTTAGCCTTCCGTCATTAGTCGTTTGGGAGTAAGAGTATTTTTACTTTCTTATACCTATGTATATGAAATATACATATAGTATAAGTAAGTATAGTAATCGCGATTTTTTTCGAAATCCGGATTTTGATGGAATTATCAATTTTAACCTTCCCTGAATCCATTTTGACTATTTTCGCCATGATGTCTTTTTTTTTGTCTGTCTGTCTGTCTGTCTGTAGACGCTGTAACTCAAATACGACAAATCGTAGAAAGGTGACATTTTATACTTAAGATTAATTTTTGCCTGGGATGAAAACCTCCTATTTTTGAAAGCGATCTTTCAACCGGAAACGGATGTTTACCTACAGCGATTTTTGAATTTTTCGAATTACATTGAAACAGTGCGAATTAGAGAAAAATGGCCAAGTTGAAAATTGTAGGTAATATTATTATCTATAATTTATGTTCTATTCATTTTTTCGAAAAAAAACAAATTTAATTTTTTTTTTTTTTTTACAAAGTATTCGATTTTAAGTACATTTCAAATGGTTCATAACAGAGAAGAAATATCTGCCATGAGTGTCATGGGACTTTCTTATACGTATTACAGAGACTGTACGTGTTTGCCATAGGTACCATGGGTCTTTCTTATACGTAATACTGAGAATAAACACTGTATACTCTATTTCATTTAGTTTGCAGTGGTCGTCGTGCGACATGACGGTATGAGTCGTGATCCGTACGGTCAAAGCACCCAGCAACCAGTATAGATTATTCTAAATAAAGATTTAAAAAAAAAATATTTCTGGCTAAATCATAAGTGTTGGAAAAAAATGTATGGGGAATAAATTATAGATAGTAACATACTCGACATTTTTTATTTATAACATTTTTGTCTTATTTAAAAAAAATTAAAAAATTACAAGAATAAACATCCGTTTCCGGTTTAGTGATTGTTATAAAAATAAGGTGGATGTCTTCCCAGATGAAAGTTTATCTTAAATATATAATTTTAGCCTTCCGTCATTAGTCGTTTGGGAGTAAGAGTATTTTTACTTTCTTATACCTATGTATATGAAATATACATATAGTATAAGTAAGTATAGTAATCGCGATTTTTTTCGAAATCCGGATTTTGATGGAATTATCAATTTTAACCTTCCCTGAATCCATTTTGACTATTTTCGCCATGATGTCTTTTTTTTTGTCTGTCTGTCTGTCTGTCTGTAGACGCTGTAACTCAAATACGACAAATCGTAGAAAGGTGACATTTTATACTTAAGATTAATTTTTGCCTGGGATGAAAACCTCCTATTTTTGAAAGCGATCTTTCAACCGGAAACGGATGTTTACCTACAGCGATTTTTGAATTTTTCGAATTACATTGAAACAGTGCGAATTAGAGAAAAATGGCCAAGTTGAAAATTGTAGGTAATATTATTATCTATAATTTATGTTCTATTCATTTTTTCGAAAAAAAACAAATTTAATTTTTTTTTTTTTTTTACAAAGTATTCGATTTTAAGTACATTTCAAATGGTTCATAACAGAGAAGAAATATCTGCCATGAGTGTCATGGGACTTTCTTATACGTATTACAGAGACTGTACGTGTTTGCCATAGGTACCATGGGTCTTTCTTATACGTAATACTGAGAATAAACACTGTATACTCTATTTCATTTAGTTTGCAGTGGTCGTCGTGCGACATGACGGTATGAGTCGTGATCCGTACGGTCAAAGCACCCAGCAACCAGTATAGATTATTCTAAATAAAGATTTAAAAAAAAAATATTTCTGGCTAAATCATAAGTGTTGGAAAAAAATGTATGGGGAATAAATTATAGATAGTAACATACTCGACATTTTTTATTTATAACATTTTTGTCTTATTTAAAAAAAATTAAAAAATTACAAGAATAAACATCCGTTTCCGGTTTAGTGATTGTTATAAAAATAAGGTGGATGTCTTCCCAGATGAAAGTTTATCTTAAATATATAATTTTAGCCTTCCGTCATTAGTCGTTTGGGAGTAAGAGTATTTTTACTTTCTTATACCTATGTATATGAAATATACATATAGTATAAGTAAGTATAGTAATCGCGATTTTTTTCGAAATCCGGATTTTGATGGAATTATCAATTTTAACCTTCCCTGAATCCATTTTGACTATTTTCGCCATGATGTCTTTTTTTTTGTCTGTCTGTCTGTCTGTCTGTAGACGCTGTAACTCAAATACGACAAATCGTAGAAAGGTGACATTTTATACTTAAGATTAATTTTTGCCTGGGATGAAAACCTCCTATTTTTGAAAGCGATCTTTCAACCGGAAACGGATGTTTACCTACAGCGATTTTTGAATTTTTCGAATTACATTGAAACAGTGCGAATTAGAGAAAAATGGCCAAGTTGAAAATTGTAGGTAATATTATTATCTATAATTTATGTTCTATTCATTTTTTCGAAAAAAAACAAATTTAATTTTTTTTTTTTTTTTACAAAGTATTCGATTTTAAGTACATTTCAAATGGTTCATAACAGAGAAGAAATATCTGCCATGAGTGTCATGGGACTTTCTTATACGTATTACAGAGACTGTACGTGTTTGCCATAGGTACCATGGGTCTTTCTTATACGTAATACTGAGAATAAACACTGTATACTCTATTTCATTTAGTTTGCAGTGGTCGTCGTGCGACATGACGGTATGAGTCGTGATCCGTACGGTCAAAGCACCCAGCAACCAGTATAGATTATTCTAAATAAAGATTTAAAAAAAAAATATTTCTGGCTAAATCATAAGTGTTGGAAAAAAATGTATGGGGAATAAATTATAGATAGTAACATACTCGACATTTTTTATTTATAACATTTTTGTCTTATTTAAAAAAAATTAAAAAATTACAAGAATAAACATCCGTTTCCGGTTTAGTGATTGTTATAAAAATAAGGTGGATGTCTTCCCAGATGAAAGTTTATCTTAAATATATAATTTTAGCCTTCCGTCATTAGTCGTTTGGGAGTAAGAGTATTTTTACTTTCTTATACCTATGTATATGAAATATACATATAGTATAAGTAAGTATAGTAATCGCGATTTTTTTCGAAATCCGGATTTTGATGGAATTATCAATTTTAACCTTCCCTGAATCCATTTTGACTATTTTCGCCATGATGTCTTTTTTTTTGTCTGTCTGTCTGTCTGTCTGTAGACGCTGTAACTCAAATACGACAAATCGTAGAAAGGTGACATTTTATACTTAAGATTAATTTTTGCCTGGGATGAAAACCTCCTATTTTTGAAAGCGATCTTTCAACCGGAAACGGATGTTTACCTACAGCGATTTTTGAATTTTTCGAATTACATTGAAACAGTGCGAATTAGAGAAAAATGGCCAAGTTGAAAATTGTAGGTAATATTATTATCTATAATTTATGTTCTATTCATTTTTTCGAAAAAAAACAAATTTAATTTTTTTTTTTTTTTTACAAAGTATTCGATTTTAAGTACATTTCAAATGGTTCATAACAGAGAAGAAATATCTGCCATGAGTGTCATGGGACTTTCTTATACGTATTACAGAGACTGTACGTGTTTGCCATAGGTACCATGGGTCTTTCTTATACGTAATACTGAGAATAAACACTGTATACTCTATTTCATTTAGTTTGCAGTGGTCGTCGTGCGACATGACGGTATGAGTCGTGATCCGTACGGTCAAAGCACCCAGCAACCAGTATAGATTATTCTAAATAAAGATTTAAAAAAAAAATATTTCTGGCTAAATCATAAGTGTTGGAAAAAAATGTATGGGGAATAAATTATAGATAGTAACATACTCGACATTTTTTATTTATAACATTTTTGTCTTATTTAAAAAAAATTAAAAAATTACAAGAATAAACATCCGTTTCCGGTTTAGTGATTGTTATAAAAATAAGGTGGATGTCTTCCCAGATGAAAGTTTATCTTAAATATATAATTTTAGCCTTCCGTCATTAGTCGTTTGGGAGTAAGAGTATTTTTACTTTCTTATACCTATGTATATGAAATATACATATAGTATAAGTAAGTATAGTAATCGCGATTTTTTTCGAAATCCGGATTTTGATGGAATTATCAATTTTAACCTTCCCTGAATCCATTTTGACTATTTTCGCCATGATGTCTTTTTTTTTGTCTGTCTGTCTGTCTGTCTGTAGACGCTGTAACTCAAATACGACAAATCGTAGAAAGGTGACATTTTATACTTAAGATTAATTTTTGCCTGGGATGAAAACCTCCTATTTTTGAAAGCGATCTTTCAACCGGAAACGGATGTTTACCTACAGCGATTTTTGAATTTTTCGAATTACATTGAAACAGTGCGAATTAGAGAAAAATGGCCAAGTTGAAAATTGTAGGTAATATTATTATCTATAATTTATGTTCTATTCATTTTTTCGAAAAAAAACAAATTTAATTTTTTTTTTTTTTTTACAAAGTATTCGATTTTAAGTACATTTCAAATGGTTCATAACAGAGAAGAAATATCTGCCATGAGTGTCATGGGACTTTCTTATACGTATTACAGAGACTGTACGTGTTTGCCATAGGTACCATGGGTCTTTCTTATACGTAATACTGAGAATAAACACTGTATACTCTATTTCATTTAGTTTGCAGTGGTCGTCGTGCGACATGACGGTATGAGTCGTGATCCGTACGGTCAAAGCACCCAGCAACCAGTATAGATTATTCTAAATAAAGATTTAAAAAAAAAATATTTCTGGCTAAATCATAAGTGTTGGAAAAAAATGTATGGGGAATAAATTATAGATAGTAACATACTCGACATTTTTTATTTATAACATTTTTGTCTTATTTAAAAAAAATTAAAAAATTACAAGAATAAACATCCGTTTCCGGTTTAGTGATTGTTATAAAAATAAGGTGGATGTCTTCCCAGATGAAAGTTTATCTTAAATATATAATTTTAGCCTTCCGTCATTAGTCGTTTGGGAGTAAGAGTATTTTTACTTTCTTATACCTATGTATATGAAATATACATATAGTATAAGTAAGTATAGTAATCGCGATTTTTTTCGAAATCCGGATTTTGATGGAATTATCAATTTTAACCTTCCCTGAATCCATTTTGACTATTTTCGCCATGATGTCTTTTTTTTTGTCTGTCTGTCTGTCTGTCTGTAGACGCTGTAACTCAAATACGACAAATCGTAGAAAGGTGACATTTTATACTTAAGATTAATTTTTGCCTGGGATGAAAACCTCCTATTTTTGAAAGCGATCTTTCAACCGGAAACGGATGTTTACCTACAGCGATTTTTGAATTTTTCGAATTACATTGAAACAGTGCGAATTAGAGAAAAATGGCCAAGTTGAAAATTGTAGGTAATATTATTATCTATAATTTATGTTCTATTCATTTTTTCGAAAAAAAACAAATTTAATTTTTTTTTTTTTTTTACAAAGTATTCGATTTTAAGTACATTTCAAATGGTTCATAACAGAGAAGAAATATCTGCCATGAGTGTCATGGGACTTTCTTATACGTATTACAGAGACTGTACGTGTTTGCCATAGGTACCATGGGTCTTTCTTATACGTAATACTGAGAATAAACACTGTATACTCTATTTCATTTAGTTTGCAGTGGTCGTCGTGCGACATGACGGTATGAGTCGTGATCCGTACGGTCAAAGCACCCAGCAACCAGTATAGATTATTCTAAATAAAGATTTAAAAAAAAAATATTTCTGGCTAAATCATAAGTGTTGGAAAAAAATGTATGGGGAATAAATTATAGATAGTAACATACTCGACATTTTTTATTTATAACATTTTTGTCTTATTTAAAAAAAATTAAAAAATTACAAGAATAAACATCCGTTTCCGGTTTAGTGATTGTTATAAAAATAAGGTGGATGTCTTCCCAGATGAAAGTTTATCTTAAATATATAATTTTAGCCTTCCGTCATTAGTCGTTTGGGAGTAAGAGTATTTTTACTTTCTTATACCTATGTATATGAAATATACATATAGTATAAGTAAGTATAGTAATCGCGATTTTTTTCGAAATCCGGATTTTGATGGAATTATCAATTTTAACCTTCCCTGAATCCATTTTGACTATTTTCGCCATGATGTCTTTTTTTTTGTCTGTCTGTCTGTCTGTCTGTAGACGCTGTAACTCAAATACGACAAATCGTAGAAAGGTGACATTTTATACTTAAGATTAATTTTTGCCTGGGATGAAAACCTCCTATTTTTGAAAGCGATCTTTCAACCGGAAACGGATGTTTACCTACAGCGATTTTTGAATTTTTCGAATTACATTGAAACAGTGCGAATTAGAGAAAAATGGCCAAGTTGAAAATTGTAGGTAATATTATTATCTATAATTTATGTTCTATTCATTTTTTCGAAAAAAAACAAATTTAATTTTTTTTTTTTTTTTACAAAGTATTCGATTTTAAGTACATTTCAAATGGTTCATAACAGAGAAGAAATATCTGCCATGAGTGTCATGGGACTTTCTTATACGTATTACAGAGACTGTACGTGTTTGCCATAGGTACCATGGGTCTTTCTTATACGTAATACTGAGAATAAACACTGTATACTCTATTTCATTTAGTTTGCAGTGGTCGTCGTGCGACATGACGGTATGAGTCGTGATCCGTACGGTCAAAGCACCCAGCAACCAGTATAGATTATTCTAAATAAAGATTTAAAAAAAAAATATTTCTGGCTAAATCATAAGTGTTGGAAAAAAATGTATGGGGAATAAATTATAGATAGTAACATACTCGACATTTTTTATTTATAACATTTTTGTCTTATTTAAAAAAAATTAAAAAATTACAAGAATAAACATCCGTTTCCGGTTTAGTGATTGTTATAAAAATAAGGTGGATGTCTTCCCAGATGAAAGTTTATCTTAAATATATAATTTTAGCCTTCCGTCATTAGTCGTTTGGGAGTAAGAGTATTTTTACTTTCTTATACCTATGTATATGAAATATACATATAGTATAAGTAAGTATAGTAATCGCGATTTTTTTCGAAATCCGGATTTTGATGGAATTATCAATTTTAACCTTCCCTGAATCCATTTTGACTATTTTCGCCATGATGTCTTTTTTTTTGTCTGTCTGTCTGTCTGTCTGTAGACGCTGTAACTCAAATACGACAAATCGTAGAAAGGTGACATTTTATACTTAAGATTAATTTTTGCCTGGGATGAAAACCTCCTATTTTTGAAAGCGATCTTTCAACCGGAAACGGATGTTTACCTACAGCGATTTTTGAATTTTTCGAATTACATTGAAACAGTGCGAATTAGAGAAAAATGGCCAAGTTGAAAATTGTAGGTAATATTATTATCTATAATTTATGTTCTATTCATTTTTTCGAAAAAAAACAAATTTAATTTTTTTTTTTTTTTTACAAAGTATTCGATTTTAAGTACATTTCAAATGGTTCATAACAGAGAAGAAATATCTGCCATGAGTGTCATGGGACTTTCTTATACGTATTACAGAGACTGTACGTGTTTGCCATAGGTACCATGGGTCTTTCTTATACGTAATACTGAGAATAAACACTGTATACTCTATTTCATTTAGTTTGCAGTGGTCGTCGTGCGACATGACGGTATGAGTCGTGATCCGTACGGTCAAAGCACCCAGCAACCAGTATAGATTATTCTAAATAAAGATTTAAAAAAAAAATATTTCTGGCTAAATCATAAGTGTTGGAAAAAAATGTATGGGGAATAAATTATAGATAGTAACATACTCGACATTTTTTATTTATAACATTTTTGTCTTATTTAAAAAAAATTAAAAAATTACAAGAATAAACATCCGTTTCCGGTTTAGTGATTGTTATAAAAATAAGGTGGATGTCTTCCCAGATGAAAGTTTATCTTAAATATATAATTTTAGCCTTCCGTCATTAGTCGTTTGGGAGTAAGAGTATTTTTACTTTCTTATACCTATGTATATGAAATATACATATAGTATAAGTAAGTATAGTAATCGCGATTTTTTTCGAAATCCGGATTTTGATGGAATTATCAATTTTAACCTTCCCTGAATCCATTTTGACTATTTTCGCCATGATGTCTTTTTTTTTGTCTGTCTGTCTGTCTGTCTGTAGACGCTGTAACTCAAATACGACAAATCGTAGAAAGGTGACATTTTATACTTAAGATTAATTTTTGCCTGGGATGAAAACCTCCTATTTTTGAAAGCGATCTTTCAACCGGAAACGGATGTTTACCTACAGCGATTTTTGAATTTTTCGAATTACATTGAAACAGTGCGAATTAGAGAAAAATGGCCAAGTTGAAAATTGTAGGTAATATTATTATCTATAATTTATGTTCTATTCATTTTTTCGAAAAAAAACAAATTTAATTTTTTTTTTTTTTTTACAAAGTATTCGATTTTAAGTACATTTCAAATGGTTCATAACAGAGAAGAAATATCTGCCATGAGTGTCATGGGACTTTCTTATACGTATTACAGAGACTGTACGTGTTTGCCATAGGTACCATGGGTCTTTCTTATACGTAATACTGAGAATAAACACTGTATACTCTATTTCATTTAGTTTGCAGTGGTCGTCGTGCGACATGACGGTATGAGTCGTGATCCGTACGGTCAAAGCACCCAGCAACCAGTATAGATTATTCTAAATAAAGATTTAAAAAAAAAATATTTCTGGCTAAATCATAAGTGTTGGAAAAAAATGTATGGGGAATAAATTATAGATAGTAACATACTCGACATTTTTTATTTATAACATTTTTGTCTTATTTAAAAAAAATTAAAAAATTACAAGAATAAACATCCGTTTCCGGTTTAGTGATTGTTATAAAAATAAGGTGGATGTCTTCCCAGATGAAAGTTTATCTTAAATATATAATTTTAGCCTTCCGTCATTAGTCGTTTGGGAGTAAGAGTATTTTTACTTTCTTATACCTATGTATATGAAATATACATATAGTATAAGTAAGTATAGTAATCGCGATTTTTTTCGAAATCCGGATTTTGATGGAATTATCAATTTTAACCTTCCCTGAATCCATTTTGACTATTTTCGCCATGATGTCTTTTTTTTTGTCTGTCTGTCTGTCTGTCTGTAGACGCTGTAACTCAAATACGACAAATCGTAGAAAGGTGACATTTTATACTTAAGATTAATTTTTGCCTGGGATGAAAACCTCCTATTTTTGAAAGCGATCTTTCAACCGGAAACGGATGTTTACCTACAGCGATTTTTGAATTTTTCGAATTACATTGAAACAGTGCGAATTAGAGAAAAATGGCCAAGTTGAAAATTGTAGGTAATATTATTATCTATAATTTATGTTCTATTCATTTTTTCGAAAAAAAACAAATTTAATTTTTTTTTTTTTTTTACAAAGTATTCGATTTTAAGTACATTTCAAATGGTTCATAACAGAGAAGAAATATCTGCCATGAGTGTCATGGGACTTTCTTATACGTATTACAGAGACTGTACGTGTTTGCCATAGGTACCATGGGTCTTTCTTATACGTAATACTGAGAATAAACACTGTATACTCTATTTCATTTAGTTTGCAGTGGTCGTCGTGCGACATGACGGTATGAGTCGTGATCCGTACGGTCAAAGCACCCAGCAACCAGTATAGATTATTCTAAATAAAGATTTAAAAAAAAAATATTTCTGGCTAAATCATAAGTGTTGGAAAAAAATGTATGGGGAATAAATTATAGATAGTAACATACTCGACATTTTTTATTTATAACATTTTTGTCTTATTTAAAAAAAATTAAAAAATTACAAGAATAAACATCCGTTTCCGGTTTAGTGATTGTTATAAAAATAAGGTGGATGTCTTCCCAGATGAAAGTTTATCTTAAATATATAATTTTAGCCTTCCGTCATTAGTCGTTTGGGAGTAAGAGTATTTTTACTTTCTTATACCTATGTATATGAAATATACATATAGTATAAGTAAGTATAGTAATCGCGATTTTTTTCGAAATCCGGATTTTGATGGAATTATCAATTTTAACCTTCCCTGAATCCATTTTGACTATTTTCGCCATGATGTCTTTTTTTTTGTCTGTCTGTCTGTCTGTCTGTAGACGCTGTAACTCAAATACGACAAATCGTAGAAAGGTGACATTTTATACTTAAGATTAATTTTTGCCTGGGATGAAAACCTCCTATTTTTGAAAGCGATCTTTCAACCGGAAACGGATGTTTACCTACAGCGATTTTTGAATTTTTCGAATTACATTGAAACAGTGCGAATTAGAGAAAAATGGCCAAGTTGAAAATTGTAGGTAATATTATTATCTATAATTTATGTTCTATTCATTTTTTCGAAAAAAAACAAATTTAATTTTTTTTTTTTTTTTACAAAGTATTCGATTTTAAGTACATTTCAAATGGTTCATAACAGAGAAGAAATATCTGCCATGAGTGTCATGGGACTTTCTTATACGTATTACAGAGACTGTACGTGTTTGCCATAGGTACCATGGGTCTTTCTTATACGTAATACTGAGAATAAACACTGTATACTCTATTTCATTTAGTTTGCAGTGGTCGTCGTGCGACATGACGGTATGAGTCGTGATCCGTACGGTCAAAGCACCCAGCAACCAGTATAGATTATTCTAAATAAAGATTTAAAAAAAAAATATTTCTGGCTAAATCATAAGTGTTGGAAAAAAATGTATGGGGAATAAATTATAGATAGTAACATACTCGACATTTTTTATTTATAACATTTTTGTCTTATTTAAAAAAAATTAAAAAATTACAAGAATAAACATCCGTTTCCGGTTTAGTGATTGTTATAAAAATAAGGTGGATGTCTTCCCAGATGAAAGTTTATCTTAAATATATAATTTTAGCCTTCCGTCATTAGTCGTTTGGGAGTAAGAGTATTTTTACTTTCTTATACCTATGTATATGAAATATACATATAGTATAAGTAAGTATAGTAATCGCGATTTTTTTCGAAATCCGGATTTTGATGGAATTATCAATTTTAACCTTCCCTGAATCCATTTTGACTATTTTCGCCATGATGTCTTTTTTTTTGTCTGTCTGTCTGTCTGTCTGTAGACGCTGTAACTCAAATACGACAAATCGTAGAAAGGTGACATTTTATACTTAAGATTAATTTTTGCCTGGGATGAAAACCTCCTATTTTTGAAAGCGATCTTTCAACCGGAAACGGATGTTTACCTACAGCGATTTTTGAATTTTTCGAATTACATTGAAACAGTGCGAATTAGAGAAAAATGGCCAAGTTGAAAATTGTAGGTAATATTATTATCTATAATTTATGTTCTATTCATTTTTTCGAAAAAAAACAAATTTAATTTTTTTTTTTTTTTTACAAAGTATTCGATTTTAAGTACATTTCAAATGGTTCATAACAGAGAAGAAATATCTGCCATGAGTGTCATGGGACTTTCTTATACGTATTACAGAGACTGTACGTGTTTGCCATAGGTACCATGGGTCTTTCTTATACGTAATACTGAGAATAAACACTGTATACTCTATTTCATTTAGTTTGCAGTGGTCGTCGTGCGACATGACGGTATGAGTCGTGATCCGTACGGTCAAAGCACCCAGCAACCAGTATAGATTATTCTAAATAAAGATTTAAAAAAAAAATATTTCTGGCTAAATCATAAGTGTTGGAAAAAAATGTATGGGGAATAAATTATAGATAGTAACATACTCGACATTTTTTATTTATAACATTTTTGTCTTATTTAAAAAAAATTAAAAAATTACAAGAATAAACATCCGTTTCCGGTTTAGTGATTGTTATAAAAATAAGGTGGATGTCTTCCCAGATGAAAGTTTATCTTAAATATATAATTTTAGCCTTCCGTCATTAGTCGTTTGGGAGTAAGAGTATTTTTACTTTCTTATACCTATGTATATGAAATATACATATAGTATAAGTAAGTATAGTAATCGCGATTTTTTTCGAAATCCGGATTTTGATGGAATTATCAATTTTAACCTTCCCTGAATCCATTTTGACTATTTTCGCCATGATGTCTTTTTTTTTGTCTGTCTGTCTGTCTGTCTGTAGACGCTGTAACTCAAATACGACAAATCGTAGAAAGGTGACATTTTATACTTAAGATTAATTTTTGCCTGGGATGAAAACCTCCTATTTTTGAAAGCGATCTTTCAACCGGAAACGGATGTTTACCTACAGCGATTTTTGAATTTTTCGAATTACATTGAAACAGTGCGAATTAGAGAAAAATGGCCAAGTTGAAAATTGTAGGTAATATTATTATCTATAATTTATGTTCTATTCATTTTTTCGAAAAAAAACAAATTTAATTTTTTTTTTTTTTTTACAAAGTATTCGATTTTAAGTACATTTCAAATGGTTCATAACAGAGAAGAAATATCTGCCATGAGTGTCATGGGACTTTCTTATACGTATTACAGAGACTGTACGTGTTTGCCATAGGTACCATGGGTCTTTCTTATACGTAATACTGAGAATAAACACTGTATACTCTATTTCATTTAGTTTGCAGTGGTCGTCGTGCGACATGACGGTATGAGTCGTGATCCGTACGGTCAAAGCACCCAGCAACCAGTATAGATTATTCTAAATAAAGATTTAAAAAAAAAATATTTCTGGCTAAATCATAAGTGTTGGAAAAAAATGTATGGGGAATAAATTATAGATAGTAACATACTCGACATTTTTTATTTATAACATTTTTGTCTTATTTAAAAAAAATTAAAAAATTACAAGAATAAACATCCGTTTCCGGTTTAGTGATTGTTATAAAAATAAGGTGGATGTCTTCCCAGATGAAAGTTTATCTTAAATATATAATTTTAGCCTTCCGTCATTAGTCGTTTGGGAGTAAGAGTATTTTTACTTTCTTATACCTATGTATATGAAATATACATATAGTATAAGTAAGTATAGTAATCGCGATTTTTTTCGAAATCCGGATTTTGATGGAATTATCAATTTTAACCTTCCCTGAATCCATTTTGACTATTTTCGCCATGATGTCTTTTTTTTTGTCTGTCTGTCTGTCTGTCTGTAGACGCTGTAACTCAAATACGACAAATCGTAGAAAGGTGACATTTTATACTTAAGATTAATTTTTGCCTGGGATGAAAACTTCCTATTTTTGAAAGCGATCTTTCAACCGGAAACGGATGTTTACCTACAGCGATTTTTGAATTTTTCGAATTACATTGAAACAGTGCGAATTAGAGAAAAATGGCCAAGTTGAAAATTGTAGGTAATATTATTATCTATAATTTATGTTCTATTCATTTTTTCGAAAAAAAACAAATTTAATTTTTTTTTTTTTTTTACAAAGTATTCGATTTTAAGTACATTTCAAATGGTTCATAACAGAGAAGAAATATCTGCCATGAGTGTCATGGGACTTTCTTATACGTATTACAGAGACTGTACGTGTTTGCCATAGGTACCATGGGTCTTTCTTATACGTAATACTGAGAATAAACACTGTATACTCTATTTCATTTAGTTTGCAGTGGTCGTCGTGCGACATGACGGTATGAGTCGTGATCCGTACGGTCAAAGCACCCAGCAACCAGTATAGATTATTCTAAATAAAGATTTAAAAAAAAAATATTTCTGGCTAAATCATAAGTGTTGGAAAAAAATGTATGGGGAATAAATTATAGATAGTAACATACTCGACATTTTTTATTTATAACATTTTTGTCTTATTTAAAAAAAATTAAAAAATTACAAGAATAAACATCCGTTTCCGGTTTAGTGATTGTTATAAAAATAAGGTGGATGTCTTCCCAGATGAAAGTTTATCTTAAATATATAATTTTAGCCTTCCGTCATTAGTCGTTTGGGAGTAAGAGTATTTTTACTTTCTTATACCTATGTATATGAAATATACATATAGTATAAGTAAGTATAGTAATCGCGATTTTTTTCGAAATCCGGATTTTGATGGAATTATCAATTTTAACCTTCCCTGAATCCATTTTGACTATTTTCGCCATGATGTCTTTTTTTTTGTCTGTCTGTCTGTCTGTCTGTAGACGCTGTAACTCAAATACGACAAATCGTAGAAAGGTGACATTTTATACTTAAGATTAATTTTTGCCTGGGATGAAAACCTCCTATTTTTGAAAGCGATCTTTCAACCGGAAACGGATGTTTACCTACAGCGATTTTTGAATTTTTCGAATTACATTGAAACAGTGCGAATTAGAGAAAAATGGCCAAGTTGAAAATTGTAGGTAATATTATTATCTATAATTTATGTTCTATTCATTTTTTCGAAAAAAAACAAATTTAATTTTTTTTTTTTTTTTACAAAGTATTCGATTTTAAGTACATTTCAAATGGTTCATAACAGAGAAGAAATATCTGCCATGAGTGTCATGGGACTTTCTTATACGTATTACAGAGACTGTACGTGTTTGCCATAGGTACCATGGGTCTTTCTTATACGTAATACTGAGAATAAACACTGTATACTCTATTTCATTTAGTTTGCAGTGGTCGTCGTGCGACATGACGGTATGAGTCGTGATCCGTACGGTCAAAGCACCCAGCAACCAGTATAGATTATTCTAAATAAAGATTTAAAAAAAAAATATTTCTGGCTAAATCATAAGTGTTGGAAAAAAATGTATGGGGAATAAATTATAGATAGTAACATACTCGACATTTTTTATTTATAACATTTTTGTCTTATTTAAAAAAAATTTAAAAATTACAAGAATAAACATCCGTTTCCGGTTTAGTGATTGTTATAAAAATAAGGTGGATGTCTTCCCAGATGAAAGTTTATCTTAAATATATAATTTTAGCCTTCCGTCATTAGTCGTTTGGGAGTAAGAGTATTTTTACTTTCTTATACCTATGTATATGAAATATACATATAGTATAAGTAAGTATAGTAATCGCGATTTTTTTCGAAATCCGGATTTTGATGGAATTATCAATTTTAACCTTCCCTGAATCCATTTTGACTATTTTCGCCATGATGTCTTTTTTTTTGTCTGTCTGTCTGTCTGTCTGTAGACGCTGTAACTCAAATACGACAAATCGTAGAAAGGTGACATTTTATACTTAAGATTAATTTTTGCCTGGGATGAAAACCTCCTATTTTTGAAAGCGATCTTTCAACCGGAAACGGATGTTTACCTACAGCGATTTTTGAATTTTTCGAATTACATTGAAACAGTGCGAATTAGAGAAAAATGGCCAAGTTGAAAATTGTAGGTAATATTATTATCTATAATTTATGTTCTATTCATTTTTTCGAAAAAAAACAAATTTAATTTTTTTTTTTTTTTTACAAAGTATTCGATTTTAAGTACATTTCAAATGGTTCATAACAGAGAAGAAATATCTGCCATGAGTGTCATGGGACTTTCTTATACGTATTACAGAGACTGTACGTGTTTGCCATAGGTACCATGGGTCTTTCTTATACGTAATACTGAGAATAAACACTGTATACTCTATTTCATTTAGTTTGCAGTGGTCGTCGTGCGACATGACGGTATGAGTCGTGATCCGTACGGTCAAAGCACCCAGCAACCAGTATAGATTATTCTAAATAAAGATTTAAAAAAAAAATATTTCTGGCTAAATCATAAGTGTTGGAAAAAAATGTATGGGGAATAAATTATAGATAGTAACATACTCGACATTTTTTATTTATAACATTTTTGTCTTATTTAAAAAAAATTAAAAAATTACAAGAATAAACATCCGTTTCCGGTTTAGTGATTGTTATAAAAATAAGGTGGATGTCTTCCCAGATGAAAGTTTATCTTAAATATATAATTTTAGCCTTCCGTCATTAGTCGTTTGGGAGTAAGAGTATTTTTACTTTCTTATACCTATGTATATGAAATATACATATAGTATAAGTAAGTATAGTAATCGCGATTTTTTTCGAAATCCGGATTTTGATGGAATTATCAATTTTAACCTTCCCTGAATCCATTTTGACTATTTTCGCCATGATGTCTTTTTTTTTGTCTGTCTGTCTGTCTGTCTGTAGACGCTGTAACTCAAATACGACAAATCGTAGAAAGGTGACATTTTATACTTAAGATTAATTTTTGCCTGGGATGAAAACCTCCTATTTTTGAAAGCGATCTTTCAACCGGAAACGGATGTTTACCTACAGCGATTTTTGAATTTTTCGAATTACATTGAAACAGTGCGAATTAGAGAAAAATGGCCAAGTTGAAAATTGTAGGTAATATTATTATCTATAATTTATGTTCTATTCATTTTTTCGAAAAAAAACAAATTTAATTTTTTTTTTTTTTTTACAAAGTATTCGATTTTAAGTACATTTCAAATGGTTCATAACAGAGAAGAAATATCTGCCATGAGTGTCATGGGACTTTCTTATACGTATTACAGAGACTGTACGTGTTTGCCATAGGTACCATGGGTCTTTCTTATACGTAATACTGAGAATAAACACTGTATACTCTATTTCATTTAGTTTGCAGTGGTCGTCGTGCGACATGACGGTATGAGTCGTGATCCGTACGGTCAAAGCACCCAGCAACCAGTATAGATTATTCTAAATAAAGATTTAAAAAAAAAATATTTCTGGCTAAATCATAAGTGTTGGAAAAAAATGTATGGGGAATAAATTATAGATAGTAACATACTCGACATTTTTTATTTATAACATTTTTGTCTTATTTAAAAAAAATTAAAAAATTACAAGAATAAACATCCGTTTCCGGTTTAGTGATTGTTATAAAAATAAGGTGGATGTCTTCCCAGATGAAAGTTTATCTTAAATATATAATTTTAGCCTTCCGTCATTAGTCGTTTGGGAGTAAGAGTATTTTTACTTTCTTATACCTATGTATATGAAATATACATATAGTATAAGTAAGTATAGTAATCGCGATTTTTTTCGAAATCCGGATTTTGATGGAATTATCAATTTTAACCTTCCCTGAATCCATTTTGACTATTTTCGCCATGATGTCTTTTTTTTTGTCTGTCTGTCTGTCTGTCTGTAGACGCTGTAACTCAAATACGACAAATCGTAGAAAGGTGACATTTTATACTTAAGATTAATTTTTGCCTGGGATGAAAACCTCCTATTTTTGAAAGCGATCTTTCAACCGGAAACGGATGTTTACCTACAGCGATTTTTGAATTTTTCGAATTACATTGAAACAGTGCGAATTAGAGAAAAATGGCCAAGTTGAAAATTGTAGGTAATATTATTATCTATAATTTATGTTCTATTCATTTTTTCGAAAAAAAACAAATTTAATTTTTTTTTTTTTTTTACAAAGTATTCGATTTTAAGTACATTTCAAATGGTTCATAACAGAGAAGAAATATCTGCCATGAGTGTCATGGGACTTTCTTATACGTATTACAGAGACTGTACGTGTTTGCCATAGGTACCATGGGTCTTTCTTATACGTAATACTGAGAATAAACACTGTATACTCTATTTCATTTAGTTTGCAGTGGTCGTCGTGCGACATGACGGTATGAGTCGTGATCCGTACGGTCAAAGCACCCAGCAACCAGTATAGATTATTCTAAATAAAGATTTAAAAAAAAAATATTTCTGGCTAAATCATAAGTGTTGGAAAAAAATGTATGGGGAATAAATTATAGATAGTAACATACTCGACATTTTTTATTTATAACATTTTTGTCTTATTTAAAAAAAATTAAAAAATTACAAGAATAAACATCCGTTTCCGGTTTAGTGATTGTTATAAAAATAAGGTGGATGTCTTCCCAGATGAAAGTTTATCTTAAATATATAATTTTAGCCTTCCGTCATTAGTCGTTTGGGAGTAAGAGTATTTTTACTTTCTTATACCTATGTATATGAAATATACATATAGTATAAGTAAGTATAGTAATCGTGATTTTTTTCGAAATCCGGATTTTGATGGAATTATCAATTTTAACCTTCCCTGAATCCATTTTGACTATTTTCGCCATGATGTCTTTTTTTTTGTCTGTCTGTCTGTCTGTCTGTAGACGCTGTAACTCAAATACGACAAATCGTAGAAAGGTGACATTTTATACTTAAGATTAATTTTTGCCTGGGATGAAAACCTCCTATTTTTGAAAGCGATCTTTCAACCGGAAACGGATGTTTACCTACAGCGATTTTTGAATTTTTCGAATTACATTGAAACAGTGCGAATTAGAGAAAAATGGCCAAGTTGAAAATTGTAGGTAATATTATTATCTATAATTTATGTTCTATTCATTTTTTCGAAAAAAAACAAATTTAATTTTTTTTTTTTTTTTACAAAGTATTCGATTTTAAGTACATTTCAAATGGTTCATAACAGAGAAGAAATATCTGCCATGAGTGTCATGGGACTTTCTTATACGTATTACAGAGACTGTACGTGTTTGCCATAGGTACCATGGGTCTTTCTTATACGTAATACTGAGAATAAACACTGTATACTCTATTTCATTTAGTTTGCAGTGGTCGTCGTGCGACATGACGGTATGAGTCGTGATCCGTACGGTCAAAGCACCCAGCAACCAGTATAGATTATTCTAAATAAAGATTTAAAAAAAAAATATTTCTGGCTAAATCATAAGTGTTGGAAAAAAATGTATGGGGAATAAATTATAGATAGTAACATACTCGACATTTTTTATTTATAACATTTTTGTCTTATTTAAAAAAAATTAAAAAATTACAAGAATAAACATCCGTTTCCGGTTTAGTGATTGTTATAAAAATAAGGTGGATGTCTTCCCAGATGAAAGTTTATCTTAAATATATAATTTTAGCCTTCCGTCATTAGTCGTTTGGGAGTAAGAGTATTTTTACTTTCTTATACCTATGTATATGAAATATACATATAGTATAAGTAAGTATAGTAATCGCGATTTTTTTCGAAATCCGGATTTTGATGGAATTATCAATTTTAACCTTCCCTGAATCCATTTTGACTATTTTCGCCATGATGTCTTTTTTTTTGTCTGTCTGTCTGTCTGTCTGTAGACGCTGTAACTCAAATACGACAAATCGTAGAAAGGTGACATTTTATACTTAAGATTAATTTTTGCCTGGGATGAAAACCTCCTATTTTTGAAAGCGATCTTTCAACCGGAAACGGATGTTTACCTACAGCGATTTTTGAATTTTTCGAATTACATTGAAACAGTGCGAATTAGAGAAAAATGGCCAAGTTGAAAATTGTAGGTAATATTATTATCTATAATTTATGTTCTATTCATTTTTTCGAAAAAAAACAAATTTATTTTTTTTTTTTTTTTTACAAAGTATTCGATTTTAAGTACATTTCAAATGGTTCATAACAGAGAAGAAATATCTGCCATGAGTGTCATGGGACTTTCTTATACGTATTACAGAGACTGTACGTGTTTGCCATAGGTACCATGGGTCTTTCTTATACGTAATACTGAGAATAAACACTGTATACTCTATTTCATTTAGTTTGCAGTGGTCGTCGTGCGACATGACGGTATGAGTCGTGATCCGTACGGTCAAAGCACCCAGCAACCAGTATAGATTATTCTAAATAAAGATTTAAAAAAAAAATATTTCTGGCTAAATCATAAGTGTTGGAAAAAAATGTATGGGGAATAAATTATAGATAGTAACATACTCGACATTTTTTATTTATAACATTTTTGTCTTATTTAAAAAAAATTAAAAAATTACAAGAATAAACATCCGTTTCCGGTTTAGTGATTGTTATAAAAATAAGGTGGATGTCTTCCCAGATGAAAGTTTATCTTAAATATATAATTTTAGCCTTCCGTCATTAGTCGTTTGGGAGTAAGAGTATTTTTACTTTCTTATACCTATGTATATGAAATATACATATAGTATAAGTAAGTATAGTAATCGCGATTTTTTTCGAAATCCGGATTTTGATGGAATTATCAATTTTAACCTTCCCTGAATCCATTTTGACTATTTTCGCCATGATGTCTTTTTTTTTGTCTGTCTGTCTGTCTGTCTGTAGACGCTGTAACTCAAATACGACAAATCGTAGAAAGGTGACATTTTATACTTAAGATTAATTTTTGCCTGGGATGAAAACCTCCTATTTTTGAAAGCGATCTTTCAACCGGAAACGGATGTTTACCTACAGCGATTTTTGAATTTTTCGAATTACATTGAAACAGTGCGAATTAGAGAAAAATGGCCAAGTTGAAAATTGTAGGTAATATTATTATCTATAATTTATGTTCTATTCATTTTTTCGAAAAAAAACAAATTTAATTTTTTTTTTTTTTTTACAAAGTATTCGATTTTAAGTACATTTCAAATGGTTCATAACAGAGAAGAAATATCTGCCATGAGTGTCATGGGACTTTCTTATACGTATTACAGAGACTGTACGTGTTTGCCATAGGTACCATGGGTCTTTCTTATACGTAATACTGAGAATAAACACTGTATACTCTATTTCATTTAGTTTGCAGTGGTCGTCGTGCGACATGACGGTATGAGTCGTGATCCGTACGGTCAAAGCACCCAGCAACCAGTATAGATTATTCTAAATAAAGATTTAAAAAAAAAATATTTCTGGCTAAATCATAAGTGTTGGAAAAAAATGTATGGGGAATAAATTATAGATAGTAACATACTCGACATTTTTTATTTATAACATTTTTGTCTTATTTAAAAAAAATTAAAAAATTACAAGAATAAACATCCGTTTCCGGTTTAGTGATTGTTATAAAAATAAGGTGGATGTCTTCCCAGATGAAAGTTTATCTTAAATATATAATTTTAGCCTTCCGTCATTAGTCGTTTGGGAGTAAGAGTATTTTTACTTTCTTATACCTATGTATATGAAATATACATATAGTATAAGTAAGTATAGTAATCGCGATTTTTTTCGAAATCCGGATTTTGATGGAATTATCAATTTTAACCTTCCCTGAATCCATTTTGACTATTTTCGCCATGATGTCTTTTTTTTGTCTGTCTGTCTGTCTGTCTGTAGACGCTGTAACTCAAATACGACAAATCGTAGAAAGGTGACATTTTATACTTAAGATTAATTTTTGCCTGGGATGAAAACCTCCTATTTTTGAAAGCGATCTTTCAACCGGAAACGGATGTTTACCTACAGCGATTTTTGAATTTTTCGAATTACATTGAAACAGTGCGAATTAGAGAAAAATGGCCAAGTTGAAAATTGTAGGTAATATTATTATCTATAATTTATGTTCTATTCATTTTTTCGAAAAAAAACAAATTTAATTTTTTTTTTTTTTTTACAAAGTATTCGATTTTAAGTACATTTCAAATGGTTCATAACAGAGAAGAAATATCTGCCATGAGTGTCATGGGACTTTCTTATACGTATTACAGAGACTGTACGTGTTTGCCATAGGTACCATGGGTCTTTCTTATACGTAATACTGAGAATAAACACTGTATACTCTATTTCATTTAGTTTGCAGTGGTCGTCGTGCGACATGACGGTATGAGTCGTGATCCGTACGGTCAAAGCACCCAGCAACCAGTATAGATTATTCTAAATAAAGTTTAAAAAAAAAATATTTCTGGCTAAATCATAAGTGTTGGAAAAAAATGTATGGGGAATAAATTATAGATAGTAACATACTCGACATTTTTTATTTATAACATTTTTGTCTTATTTAAAAAAAATTAAAAAATTACAAGAATAAACATCCGTTTCCGGTTTAGTGATTGTTATAAAAATAAGGTGGATGTCTTCCCAGATGAAAGTTTATCTTAAATATATAATTTTAGCCTTCCGTCATTAGTCGTTTGGGAGTAAGAGTATTTTTACTTTCTTATACCTATGTATATGAAATATACATATAGTATAAGTAAGTATAGTAATCGCGATTTTTTTCGAAATCCGGATTTTGATGGAATTATCAATTTTAACCTTCCCTGAATCCATTTTGACTATTTTCGCCATGATGTCTTTTTTTTTGTCTGTCTGTCTGTCTGTCTGTAGACGCTGTAACTCAAATACGACAAATCGTAGAAAGGTGACATTTTATACTTAAGATTAATTTTTGCCTGGGATGAAAACCTCCTATTTTTGAAAGCGATCTTTCAACCGGAAACGGATGTTTACCTACAGCGATTTTTGAATTTTTCGAATTACATTGAAACAGTGCGAATTAGAGAAAAATGGCCAAGTTGAAAATTGTAGGTAATATTATTATCTATAATTTATGTTCTATTCATTTTTTCGAAAAAAAACAAATTTAATTTTTTTTTTTTTTTTACAAAGTATTCGATTTTAAGTACATTTCAAATGGTTCATAACAGAGAAGAAATATCTGCCATGAGTGTCATGGGACTTTCTTATACGTATTACAGAGACTGTACGTGTTTGCCATAGGTACCATGGGTCTTTCTTATACGTAATACTGAGAATAAACACTGTATACTCTATTTCATTTAGTTTGCAGTGGTCGTCGTGCGACATGACGGTATGAGTCGTGATCCGTACGGTCAAAGCACCCAGCAACCAGTATAGATTATTCTAAATAAAGATTTAAAAAAAAAATATTTCTGGCTAAATCATAAGTGTTGGAAAAAAATGTATGGGGAATAAATTATAGATAGTAACATACTCGACATTTTTTATTTATAACATTTTTGTCTTATTTAAAAAAAATTAAAAAATTACAAGAATAAACATCCGTTTCCGGTTTAGTGATTGTTATAAAAATAAGGTGGATGTCTTCCCAGATGAAAGTTTATCTTAAATATATAATTTTAGCCTTCCGTCATTAGTCGTTTGGGAGTAAGAGTATTTTTACTTTCTTATACCTATGTATATGAAATATACATATAGTATAAGTAAGTATAGTAATCGCGATTTTTTTCGAAATCCGGATTTTGATGGAATTATCAATTTTAACCTTCCCTGAATCCATTTTGACTATTTTCGCCATGATGTCTTTTTTTTTGTCTGTCTGTCTGTCTGTCTGTAGACGCTGTAACTCAAATACGACAAATCGTAGAAAGGTGACATTTTATACTTAAGATTAATTTTTGCCTGGGATGAAAACCTCCTATTTTTGAAAGCGATCTTTCAACCGGAAACGGATGTTTACCTACAGCGATTTTTGAATTTTTCGAATTACATTGAAACAGTGCGAATTAGAGAAAAATGGCCAAGTTGAAAATTGTAGGTAATATTATTATCTATAATTTATGTTCTATTCATTTTTTCGAAAAAAAACAAATTTAATTTTTTTTTTTTTTTTACAAAGTATTCGATTTTAAGTACATTTCAAATGGTTCATAACAGAGAAGAAATATCTGCCATGAGTGTCATGGGACTTTCTTATACGTATTACAGAGACTGTACGTGTTTGCCATAGGTACCATGGGTCTTTCTTATACGTAATACTGAGAATAAACACTGTATACTCTATTTCATTTAGTTTGCAGTGGTCGTCGTGCGACATGACGGTATGAGTCGTGATCCGTACGGTCAAAGCACCCAGCAACCAGTATAGATTATTCTAAATAAAGATTTAAAAAAAAAATATTTCTGGCTAAATCATAAGTGTTGGAAAAAAATGTATGGGGAATAAATTATAGATAGTAACATACTCGACATTTTTTATTTATAACATTTTTGTCTTATTTAAAAAAAATTAAAAAATTACAAGAATAAACATCCGTTTCCGGTTTAGTGATTGTTATAAAAATAAGGTGGATGTCTTCCCAGATGAAAGTTTATCTTAAATATATAATTTTAGCCTTCCGTCATTAGTCGTTTGGGAGTAAGAGTATTTTTACTTTCTTATACCTATGTATATGAAATATACATATAGTATAAGTAAGTATAGTAATCGCGATTTTTTTCGAAATCCGGATTTTGATGGAATTATCAATTTTAACCTTCCCTGAATCCATTTTGACTATTTTCGCCATGATGTCTTTTTTTTGTCTGTCTGTCTGTCTGTCTGTAGACGCTGTAACTCAAATACGACAAATCGTAGAAAGGTGACATTTTATACTTAAGATTAATTTTTGCCTGGGATGAAAACCTCCTATTTTTGAAAGCGATCTTTCAACCGGAAACGGATGTTTACCTACAGCGATTTTTGAATTTTTCGAATTACATTGAAACAGTGCGAATTAGAGAAAAATGGCCAAGTTGAAAATTGTAGGTAATATTATTATCTATAATTTATGTTCTATTCATTTTTTCGAAAAAAAACAAATTTAATTTTTTTTTTTTTTTTACAAAGTATTCGATTTTAAGTACATTTCAAATGGTTCATAACAGAGAAGAAATATCTGCCATGAGTGTCATGGGACTTTCTTATACGTATTACAGAGACTGTACGTGTTTGCCATAGGTACCATGGGTCTTTCTTATACGTAATACTGAGAATAAACACTGTATACTCTATTTCATTTAGTTTGCAGTGGTCGTCGTGCGACATGACGGTATGAGTCGTGATCCGTACGGTCAAAGCACCCAGCAACCAGTATAGATTATTCTAAATAAAGTTTAAAAAAAAAATATTTCTGGCTAAATCATAAGTGTTGGAAAAAAATGTATGGGGAATAAATTATAGATAGTAACATACTCGACATTTTTTATTTATAACATTTTTGTCTTATTTAAAAAAAATTAAAAAATTACAAGAATAAACATCCGTTTCCGGTTTAGTGATTGTTATAAAAATAAGGTGGATGTCTTCCCAGATGAAAGTTTATCTTAAATATATAATTTTAGCCTTCCGTCATTAGTCGTTTGGGAGTAAGAGTATTTTTACTTTCTTATACCTATGTATATGAAATATACATATAGTATAAGTAAGTATAGTAATCGCGATTTTTTTCGAAATCCGGATTTTGATGGAATTATCAATTTTAACCTTCCCTGAATCCATTTTGACTATTTTCGCCATGATGTCTTTTTTTTTGTCTGTCTGTCTGTCTGTCTGTAGACGCTGTAACTCAAATACGACAAATCGTAGAAAGGTGACATTTTATACTTAAGATTAATTTTTGCCTGGGATGAAAACCTCCTATTTTTGAAAGCGATCTTTCAACCGGAAACGGATGTTTACCTACAGCGATTTTTGAATTTTTCGAATTACATTGAAACAGTGCGAATTAGAGAAAAATGGCCAAGTTGAAAATTGTAGGTAATATTATTATCTATAATTTATGTTCTATTCATTTTTTCGAAAAAAAACAAATTTAATTTTTTTTTTTTTTTTACAAAGTATTCGATTTTAAGTACATTTCAAATGGTTCATAACAGAGAAGAAATATCTGCCATGAGTGTCATGGGACTTTCTTATACGTATTACAGAGACTGTACGTGTTTGCCATAGGTACCATGGGTCTTTCTTATACGTAATACTGAGAATAAACACTGTATACTCTATTTCATTTAGTTTGCAGTGGTCGTCGTGCGACATGACGGTATGAGTCGTGATCCGTACGGTCAAAGCACCCAGCAACCAGTATAGATTATTCTAAATAAAGATTTAAAAAAAAAATATTTCTGGCTAAATCATAAGTGTTGGAAAAAAATGTATGGGGAATAAATTATAGATAGTAACATACTCGACATTTTTTATTTATAACATTTTTGTCTTATTTAAAAAAAATTAAAAAATTACAAGAATAAACATCCGTTTCCGGTTTAGTGATTGTTATAAAAATAAGGTGGATGTCTTCCCAGATGAAAGTTTATCTTAAATATATAATTTTAGCCTTCCGTCATTAGTCGTTTGGGAGTAAGAGTATTTTTACTTTCTTATACCTATGTATATGAAATATACATATAGTATAAGTAAGTATAGTAATCGCGATTTTTTTCGAAATCCGGATTTTGATGGAATTATCAATTTTAACCTTCCCTGAATCCATTTTGACTATTTTCGCCATGATGTCTTTTTTTTTGTCTGTCTGTCTGTCTGTCTGTAGACGCTGTAACTCAAATACGACAAATCGTAGAAAGGTGACATTTTATACTTAAGATTAATTTTTGCCTGGGATGAAAACCTCCTATTTTTGAAAGCGATCTTTCAACCGGAAACGGATGTTTACCTACAGCGATTTTTGAATTTTTCGAATTACATTGAAACAGTGCGAATTAGAGAAAAATGGCCAAGTTGAAAATTGTAGGTAATATTATTATCTATAATTTATGTTCTATTCATTTTTTCGAAAAAAAACAAATTTAATTTTTTTTTTTTTTTTACAAAGTATTCGATTTTAAGTACATTTCAAATGGTTCATAACAGAGAAGAAATATCTGCCATGAGTGTCATGGGACTTTCTTATACGTATTACAGAGACTGTACGTGTTTGCCATAGGTACCATGGGTCTTTCTTATACGTAATACTGAGAATAAACACTGTATACTCTATTTCATTTAGTTTGCAGTGGTCGTCGTGCGACATGACGGTATGAGTCGTGATCCGTACGGTCAAAGCACCCAGCAACCAGTATAGATTATTCTAAATAAAGATTTAAAAAAAAAATATTTCTGGCTAAATCATAAGTGTTGGAAAAAAATGTATGGGGAATAAATTATAGATAGTAACATACTCGACATTTTTTATTTATAACATTTTTGTCTTATTTAAAAAAAATTAAAAAATTACAAGAATAAACATCCGTTTCCGGTTTAGTGATTGTTATAAAAATAAGGTGGATGTCTTCCCAGATGAAAGTTTATCTTAAATATATAATTTTAGCCTTCCGTCATTAGTCGTTTGGGAGTAAGAGTATTTTTACTTTCTTATACCTATGTATATGAAATATACATATAGTATAAGTAAGTATAGTAATCGCGATTTTTTTCGAAATCCGGATTTTGATGGAATTATCAATTTTAACCTTCCCTGAATCCATTTTGACTATTTTCGCCATGATGTCTTTTTTTTTGTCTGTCTGTCTGTCTGTCTGTAGACGCTGTAACTCAAATACGACAAATCGTAGAAAGGTGACATTTTATACTTAAGATTAATTTTTGCCTGGGATGAAAACCTCCTATTTTTGAAAGCGATCTTTCAACCGGAAACGGATGTTTACCTACAGCGATTTTTGAATTTTTCGAATTACATTGAAACAGTGCGAATTAGAGAAAAATGGCCAAGTTGAAAATTGTAGGTAATATTATTATCTATAATTTATGTTCTATTCATTTTTTCGAAAAAAAACAAATTTAATTTTTTTTTTTTTTTTACAAAGTATTCGATTTTAAGTACATTTCAAATGGTTCATAACAGAGAAGAAATATCTGCCATGAGTGTCATGGGACTTTCTTATACGTATTACAGAGACTGTACGTGTTTGCCATAGGTACCATGGGTCTTTCTTATACGTAATACTGAGAATAAACACTGTATACTCTATTTCATTTAGTTTGCAGTGGTCGTCGTGCGACATGACGGTATGAGTCGTGATCCGTACGGTCAAAGCACCCAGCAACCAGTATAGATTATTCTAAATAAAGATTTAAAAAAAAAATATTTCTGGCTAAATCATAAGTGTTGGAAAAAAATGTATGGGGAATAAATTATAGATAGTAACATACTCGACATTTTTTATTTATAACATTTTTGTCTTATTTAAAAAAAATTAAAAAATTACAAGAATAAACATCCGTTTCCGGTTTAGTGATTGTTATAAAAATAAGGTGGATGTCTTCCCAGATGAAAGTTTATCTTAAATATATAATTTTAGCCTTCCGTCATTAGTCGTTTGGGAGTAAGAGTATTTTTACTTTCTTATACCTATGTATATGAAATATACATATAGTATAAGTAAGTATAGTAATCGCGATTTTTTTCGAAATCCGGATTTTGATGGAATTATCAATTTTAACCTTCCCTGAATCCATTTTGACTATTTTCGCCATGATGTCTTTTTTTTTGTCTGTCTGTCTGTCTGTCTGTAGACGCTGTAACTCAAATACGACAAATCGTAGAAAGGTGACATTTTATACTTAAGATTAATTTTTGCCTGGGATGAAAACCTCCTATTTTTGAAAGCGATCTTTCAACCGGAAACGGATGTTTACCTACAGCGATTTTTGAATTTTTCGAATTACATTGAAACAGTGCGAATTAGAGAAAAATGGCCAAGTTGAAAATTGTAGGTAATATTATTATCTATAATTTATGTTCTATTCATTTTTTCGAAAAAAAACAAATTTAATTTTTTTTTTTTTTTTACAAAGTATTCGATTTTAAGTACATTTCAAATGGTTCATAACAGAGAAGAAATATCTGCCATGAGTGTCATGGGACTTTCTTATACGTATTACAGAGACTGTACGTGTTTGCCATAGGTACCATGGGTCTTTCTTATACGTAATACTGAGAATAAACACTGTATACTCTATTTCATTTAGTTTGCAGTGGTCGTCGTGCGACATGACGGTATGAGTCGTGATCCGTACGGTCAAAGCACCCAGCAACCAGTATAGATTATTCTAAATAAAGATTTAAAAAAAAAATATTTCTGGCTAAATCATAAGTGTTGGAAAAAAATGTATGGGGAATAAATTATAGATAGTAACATACTCGACATTTTTTATTTATAACATTTTTGTCTTATTTAAAAAAAATTAAAAAATTACAAGAATAAACATCCGTTTCCGGTTTAGTGATTGTTATAAAAATAAGGTGGATGTCTTCCCAGATGAAAGTTTATCTTAAATATATAATTTTAGCCTTCCGTCATTAGTCGTTTGGGAGTAAGAGTATTTTTACTTTCTTATACCTATGTATATGAAATATACATATAGTATAAGTAAGTATAGTAATCGCGATTTTTTTCGAAATCCGGATTTTGATGGAATTATCAATTTTAACCTTCCCTGAATCCATTTTGACTATTTTCGCCATGATGTCTTTTTTTTTGTCTGTCTGTCTGTCTGTCTGTAGACGCTGTAACTCAAATACGACAAATCGTAGAAAGGTGACATTTTATACTTAAGATTAATTTTTGCCTGGGATGAAAACCTCCTATTTTTGAAAGCGATCTTTCAACCGGAAACGGATGTTTACCTACAGCGATTTTTGAATTTTTCGAATTACATTGAAACAGTGCGAATTAGAGAAAAATGGCCAAGTTGAAAATTGTAGGTAATATTATTATCTATAATTTATGTTCTATTCATTTTTTCGAAAAAAAACAAATTTAATTTTTTTTTTTTTTTTACAAAGTATTCGATTTTAAGTACATTTCAAATGGTTCATAACAGAGAAGAAATATCTGCCATGAGTGTCATGGGACTTTCTTATACGTATTACAGAGACTGTACGTGTTTGCCATAGGTACCATGGGTCTTTCTTATACGTAATACTGAGAATAAACACTGTATACTCTATTTCATTTAGTTTGCAGTGGTCGTCGTGCGACATGACGGTATGAGTCGTGATCCGTACGGTCAAAGCACCCAGCAACCAGTATAGATTATTCTAAATAAAGATTTAAAAAAAAAATATTTCTGGCTAAATCATAAGTGTTGGAAAAAAATGTATGGGGAATAAATTATAGATAGTAACATACTCGACATTTTTTATTTATAACATTTTTGTCTTATTTAAAAAAAATTAAAAAATTACAAGAATAAACATCCGTTTCCGGTTTAGTGATTGTTATAAAAATAAGGTGGATGTCTTCCCAGATGAAAGTTTATCTTAAATATATAATTTTAGCCTTCCGTCATTAGTCGTTTGGGAGTAAGAGTATTTTTACTTTCTTATACCTATGTATATGAAATATACATATAGTATAAGTAAGTATAGTAATCGCGATTTTTTTCGAAATCCGGATTTTGATGGAATTATCAATTTTAACCTTCCCTGAATCCATTTTGACTATTTTCGCCATGATGTCTTTTTTTTTGTCTGTCTGTCTGTCTGTCTGTAGACGCTGTAACTCAAATACGACAAATCGTAGAAAGGTGACATTTTATACTTAAGATTAATTTTTGCCTGGGATGAAAACCTCCTATTTTTGAAAGCGATCTTTCAACCGGAAACGGATGTTTACCTACAGCGATTTTTGAATTTTTCGAATTACATTGAAACAGTGCGAATTAGAGAAAAATGGCCAAGTTGAAAATTGTAGGTAATATTATTATCTATAATTTATGTTCTATTCATTTTTTCGAAAAAAAACAAATTTAATTTTTTTTTTTTTTTTACAAAGTATTCGATTTTAAGTACATTTCAAATGGTTCATAACAGAGAAGAAATATCTGCCATGAGTGTCATGGGACTTTCTTATACGTATTACAGAGACTGTACGTGTTTGCCATAGGTACCATGGGTCTTTCTTATACGTAATACTGAGAATAAACACTGTATACTCTATTTCATTTAGTTTGCAGTGGTCGTCGTGCGACATGACGGTATGAGTCGTGATCCGTACGGTCAAAGCACCCAGCAACCAGTATAGATTATTCTAAATAAAGATTTAAAAAAAAAATATTTCTGGCTAAATCATAAGTGTTGGAAAAAAATGTATGGGGAATAAATTATAGATAGTAACATACTCGACATTTTTTATTTATAACATTTTTGTCTTATTTAAAAAAAATTAAAAAATTACAAGAATAAACATCCGTTTCCGGTTTAGTGATTGTTATAAAAATAAGGTGGATGTCTTCCCAGATGAAAGTTTATCTTAAATATATAATTTTAGCCTTCCGTCATTAGTCGTTTGGGAGTAAGAGTATTTTTACTTTCTTATACCTATGTATATGAAATATACATATAGTATAAGTAAGTATAGTAATCGCGATTTTTTTCGAAATCCGGATTTTGATGGAATTATCAATTTTAACCTTCCCTGAATCCATTTTGACTATTTTCGCCATGATGTCTTTTTTTTTGTCTGTCTGTCTGTCTGTCTGTAGACGCTGTAACTCAAATACGACAAATCGTAGAAAGGTGACATTTTATACTTAAGATTAATTTTTGCCTGGGATGAAAACCTCCTATTTTTGAAAGCGATCTTTCAACCGGAAACGGATGTTTACCTACAGCGATTTTTGAATTTTTCGAATTACATTGAAACAGTGCGAATTAGAGAAAAATGGCCAAGTTGAAAATTGTAGGTAATATTATTATCTATAATTTATGTTCTATTCATTTTTTCGAAAAAAAACAAATTTAATTTTTTTTTTTTTTTTACAAAGTATTCGATTTTAAGTACATTTCAAATGGTTCATAACAGAGAAGAAATATCTGCCATGAGTGTCATGGGACTTTCTTATACGTATTACAGAGACTGTACGTGTTTGCCATAGGTACCATGGGTCTTTCTTATACGTAATACTGAGAATAAACACTGTATACTCTATTTCATTTAGTTTGCAGTGGTCGTCGTGCGACATGACGGTATGAGTCGTGATCCGTACGGTCAAAGCACCCAGCAACCAGTATAGATTATTCTAAATAAAGATTTAAAAAAAAAATATTTCTGGCTAAATCATAAGTGTTGGAAAAAAATGTATGGGGAATAAATTATAGATAGTAACATACTCGACATTTTTTATTTATAACATTTTTGTCTTATTTAAAAAAAATTAAAAAATTACAAGAATAAACATCCGTTTCCGGTTTAGTGATTGTTATAAAAATAAGGTGGATGTCTTCCCAGATGAAAGTTTATCTTAAATATATAATTTTAGCCTTCCGTCATTAGTCGTTTGGGAGTAAGAGTATTTTTACTTTCTTATACCTATGTATATGAAATATACATATAGTATAAGTAAGTATAGTAATCGCGATTTTTTTCGAAATCCGGATTTTGATGGAATTATCAATTTTAACCTTCCCTGAATCCATTTTGACTATTTTCGCCATGATGTCTTTTTTTTTGTCTGTCTGTCTGTCTGTCTGTAGACGCTGTAACTCAAATACGACAAATCGTAGAAAGGTGACATTTTATACTTAAGATTAATTTTTGCCTGGGATGAAAACCTCCTATTTTTGAAAGCGATCTTTCAACCGGAAACGGATGTTTACCTACAGCGATTTTTGAATTTTTCGAATTACATTGAAACAGTGCGAATTAGAGAAAAATGGCCAAGTTGAAAATTGTAGGTAATATTATTATCTATAATTTATGTTCTATTCATTTTTTCGAAAAAAAACAAATTTAATTTTTTTTTTTTTTTTACAAAGTATTCGATTTTAAGTACATTTCAAATGGTTCATAACAGAGAAGAAATATCTGCCATGAGTGTCATGGGACTTTCTTATACGTATTACAGAGACTGTACGTGTTTGCCATAGGTACCATGGGTCTTTCTTATACGTAATACTGAGAATAAACACTGTATACTCTATTTCATTTAGTTTGCAGTGGTCGTCGTGCGACATGACGGTATGAGTCGTGATCCGTACGGTCAAAGCACCCAGCAACCAGTATAGATTATTCTAAATAAAGATTTTAAAAAAAAATATTTCTGGCTAAATCATAAGTGTTGGAAAAAAATGTATGGGGAATAAATTATAGATAGTAACATACTCGACATTTTTTATTTATAACATTTTTGTCTTATTTAAAAAAAATTAAAAAATTACAAGAATAAACATCCGTTTCCGGTTTAGTGATTGTTATAAAAATAAGGTGGATGTCTTCCCAGATGAAAGTTTATCTTAAATATATAATTTTAGCCTTCCGTCATTAGTCGTTTGGGAGTAAGAGTATTTTTACTTTCTTATACCTATGTATATGAAATATACATATAGTATAAGTAAGTATAGTAATCGCGATTTTTTTCGAAATCCGGATTTTGATGGAATTATCAATTTTAACCTTCCCTGAATCCATTTTGACTATTTTCGCCATGATGTCTTTTTTTTTGTCTGTCTGTCTGTCTGTCTGTAGACGCTGTAACTCAAATACGACAAATCGTAGAAAGGTGACATTTTATACTTAAGATTAATTTTTGCCTGGGATGAAAACCTCCTATTTTTGAAAGCGATCTTTCAACCGGAAACGGATGTTTACCTACAGCGATTTTTGAATTTTTCGAATTACATTGAAACAGTGCGAATTAGAGAAAAATGGCCAAGTTGAAAATTGTAGGTAATATTATTATCTATAATTTATGTTCTATTCATTTTTTCGAAAAAAAACAAATTTAATTTTTTTTTTTTTTTTACAAAGTATTCGATTTTAAGTACATTTCAAATGGTTCATAACAGAGAAGAAATATCTGCCATGAGTGTCATGGGACTTTCTTATACGTATTACAGAGACTGTACGTGTTTGCCATAGGTACCATGGGTCTTTCTTATACGTAATACTGAGAATAAACACTGTATACTCTATTTCATTTAGTTTGCAGTGGTCGTCGTGCGACATGACGGTATGAGTCGTGATCCGTACGGTCAAAGCACCCAGCAACCAGTATAGATTATTCTAAATAAAGATTTAAAAAAAAAATATTTCTGGCTAAATCATAAGTGTTGGAAAAAAATGTATGGGGAATAAATTATAGATAGTAACATACTCGACATTTTTTATTTATAACATTTTTGTCTTATTTAAAAAAAATTAAAAAATTACAAGAATAAACATCCGTTTCCGGTTTAGTGATTGTTATAAAAATAAGGTGGATGTCTTCCCAGATGAAAGTTTATCTTAAATATATAATTTTAGCCTTCCGTCATTAGTCGTTTGGGAGTAAGAGTATTTTTACTTTCTTATACCTATGTATATGAAATATACATATAGTATAAGTAAGTATAGTAATCGCGATTTTTTTCGAAATCCGGATTTTGATGGAATTATCAATTTTAACCTTCCCTGAATCCATTTTGACTATTTTCGCCATGATGTCTTTTTTTTTGTCTGTCTGTCTGTCTGTCTGTAGACGCTGTAACTCAAATACGACAAATCGTAGAAAGGTGACATTTTATACTTAAGATTAATTTTTGCCTGGGATGAAAACCTCCTATTTTTGAAAGCGATCTTTCAACCGGAAACGGATGTTTACCTACAGCGATTTTTGAATTTTTCGAATTACATTGAAACAGTGCGAATTAGAGAAAAATGGCCAAGTTGAAAATTGTAGGTAATATTATTATCTATAATTTATGTTCTATTCATTTTTTCGAAAAAAAACAAATTTAATTTTTTTTTTTTTTTTACAAAGTATTCGATTTTAAGTACATTTCAAATGGTTCATAACAGAGAAGAAATATCTGCCATGAGTGTCATGGGACTTTCTTATACGTATTACAGAGACTGTACGTGTTTGCCATAGGTACCATGGGTCTTTCTTATACGTAATACTGAGAATAAACACTGTATACTCTATTTCATTTAGTTTGCAGTGGTCGTCGTGCGACATGACGGTATGAGTCGTGATCCGTACGGTCAAAGCACCCAGCAACCAGTATAGATTATTCTAAATAAAGATTTAAAAAAAAAATATTTCTGGCTAAATCATAAGTGTTGGAAAAAAATGTATGGGGAATAAATTATAGATAGTAACATACTCGACATTTTTTATTTATAACATTTTTGTCTTATTTAAAAAAAATTAAAAAATTACAAGAATAAACATCCGTTTCCGGTTTAGTGATTGTTATAAAAATAAGGTGGATGTCTTCCCAGATGAAAGTTTATCTTAAATATATAATTTTAGCCTTCCGTCATTAGTCGTTTGGGAGTAAGAGTATTTTTACTTTCTTATACCTATGTATATGAAATATACATATAGTATAAGTAAGTATAGTAATCGCGATTTTTTTCGAAATCCGGATTTTGATGGAATTATCAATTTTAACCTTCCCTGAATCCATTTTGACTATTTTCGCCATGATGTCTTTTTTTTTGTCTGTCTGTCTGTCTGTCTGTAGACGCTGTAACTCAAATACGACAAATCGTAGAAAGGTGACATTTTATACTTAAGATTAATTTTTGCCTGGGATGAAAACCTCCTATTTTTGAAAGCGATCTTTCAACCGGAAACGGATGTTTACCTACAGCGATTTTTGAATTTTTCGAATTACATTGAAACAGTGCGAATTAGAGAAAAATGGCCAAGTTGAAAATTGTAGGTAATATTATTATCTATAATTTATGTTCTATTCATTTTTTCGAAAAAAAACAAATTTAATTTTTTTTTTTTTTTTTACAAAGTATTCGATTTTAAGTACATTTCAAATGGTTCATAACAGAGAAGAAATATCTGCCATGAGTGTCATGGGACTTTCTTATACGTATTACAGAGACTGTACGTGTTTGCCATAGGTACCATGGGTCTTTCTTATACGTAATACTGAGAATAAACACTGTATACTCTATTTCATTTAGTTTGCAGTGGTCGTCGTGCGACATGACGGTATGAGTCGTGATCCGTACGGTCAAAGCACCCAGCAACCAGTATAGATTATTCTAAATAAAGATTTAAAAAAAAAATATTTCTGGCTAAATCATAAGTGTTGGAAAAAAATGTATGGGGAATAAATTATAGATAGTAACATACTCGACATTTTTTATTTATAACATTTTTGTCTTATTTAAAAAAAATTAAAAAATTACAAGAATAAACATCCGTTTCCGGTTTAGTGATTGTTATAAAAATAAGGTGGATGTCTTCCCAGATGAAAGTTTATCTTAAATATATAATTTTAGCCTTCCGTCATTAGTCGTTTGGGAGTAAGAGTATTTTTACTTTCTTATACCTATGTATATGAAATATACATATAGTATAAGTAAGTATAGTAATCGCGATTTTTTTCGAAATCCGGATTTTGATGGAATTATCAATTTTAACCTTCCCTGAATCCATTTTGACTATTTTCGCCATGATGTCTTTTTTTTTGTCTGTCTGTCTGTCTGTCTGTAGACGCTGTAACTCAAATACGACAAATCGTAGAAAGGTGACATTTTATACTTAAGATTAATTTTTGCCTGGGATGAAAACCTCCTATTTTTGAAAGCGATCTTTCAACCGGAAACGGATGTTTACCTACAGCGATTTTTGAATTTTTCGAATTACATTGAAACAGTGCGAATTAGAGAAAAATGGCCAAGTTGAAAATTGTAGGTAATATTATTATCTATAATTTATGTTCTATTCATTTTTTCGAAAAAAAACAAATTTAATTTTTTTTTTTTTTTACAAAGTATTCGATTTTAAGTACATTTCAAATGGTTCATAACAGAGAAGAAATATCTGCCATGAGTGTCATGGGACTTTCTTATACGTATTACAGAGACTGTACGTGTTTGCCATAGGTACCATGGGTCTTTCTTATACGTAATACTGAGAATAAACACTGTATACTCTATTTCATTTAGTTTGCAGTGGTCGTCGTGCGACATGACGGTATGAGTCGTGATCCGTACGGTCAAAGCACCCAGCAACCAGTATAGATTATTCTAAATAAAGATTTAAAAAAAAAATATTTCTGGCTAAATCATAAGTGTTGGAAAAAAATGTATGGGGAATAAATTATAGATAGTAACATACTCGACATTTTTTATTTATAACATTTTTGTCTTATTTAAAAAAAATTAAAAAATTACAAGAATAAACATCCGTTTCCGGTTTAGTGATTGTTATAAAAATAAGGTGGATGTCTTCCCAGATGAAAGTTTATCTTAAATATATAATTTTAGCCTTCCGTCATTAGTCGTTTGGGAGTAAGAGTATTTTTACTTTCTTATACCTATGTATATGAAATATACATATAGTATAAGTAAGTATAGTAATCGCGATTTTTTCGAAATCCGGATTTTGATGGAATTATCAATTTTAACCTTCCCTGAATCCATTTTGACTATTTTCGCCATGATGTCTTTTTTTTGTCTGTCTGTCTGTCTGTCTGTAGACGCTGTAACTCAAATACGACAAATCGTAGAAAGGTGACATTTTATACTTAAGATTAATTTTTGCCTGGGATGAAAACCTCCTATTTTTGAAAGCGATCTTTCAACCGGAAACGGATGTTTACCTACAGCGATTTTTGAATTTTTCGAATTACATTGAAACAGTGCGAATTAGAGAAAAATGGCCAAGTTGAAAATTGTAGGTAATATTATTATCTATAATTTATGTTCTATTCATTTTTTCGAAAAAAAACAAATTTAATTTTTTTTTTTTTTTTACAAAGTATTCGATTTTAAGTACATTTCAAATGGTTCATAACAGAGAAGAAATATCTGCCATGAGTGTCATGGGACTTTCTTATACGTATTACAGAGACTGTACGTGTTTGCCATAGGTACCATGGGTCTTTCTTATACGTAATACTGAGAATAAACACTGTATACTCTATTTCATTTAGTTTGCAGTGGTCGTCGTGCGACATGACGGTATGAGTCGTGATCCGTACGGTCAAAGCACCCAGCAACCAGTATAGATTATTCTAAATAAAGATTTAAAAAAAAAATATTTCTGGCTAAATCATAAGTGTTGGAAAAAAATGTATGGGGAATAAATTATAGATAGTAACATACTCGACATTTTTTATTTATAACATTTTTGTCTTATTTAAAAAAAATTAAAAAATTACAAGAATAAACATCCGTTTCCGGTTTAGTGATTGTTATAAAAATAAGGTGGATGTCTTCCCAGATGAAAGTTTATCTTAAATATATAATTTTAGCCTTCCGTCATTAGTCGTTTGGGAGTAAGAGTATTTTTACTTTCTTATACTATGTATATGAAATATACATATAGTATAAGTAAGTATAGTAATCGCGATTTTTTTCGAAATCCGGATTTTGATGGAATTATCAATTTTAACCTTCCCTGAATCCATTTTGACTATTTTCGCCATGATGTCTTTTTTTTTGTCTGTCTGTCTGTCTGTCTGTAGACGCTGTAACTCAAATACGACAAATCGTAGAAAGGTGACATTTTATACTTAAGATTAATTTTTGCCTGGGATGAAAACCTCCTATTTTTGAAAGCGATCTTTCAACCGGAAACGGATGTTTACCTACAGCGATTTTTGAATTTTTCGAATTACATTGAAACAGTGCGAATTAGAGAAAAATGGCCAAGTTGAAAATTGTAGGTAATATTATTATCTATAATTTATGTTCTATTCATTTTTTCGAAAAAAAACAAATTTAATTTTTTTTTTTTTTTACAAAGTATTCGATTTTAAGTACATTTCAAATGGTTCATAACAGAGAAGAAATATCTGCCATGAGTGTCATGGGACTTTCTTATACGTATTACAGAGACTGTACGTGTTTGCCATAGGTACCATGGGTCTTTCTTATACGTAATACTGAGAATAAACACTGTATACTCTATTTCATTTAGTTTGCAGTGGTCGTCGTGCGACATGACGGTATGAGTCGTGATCCGTACGGTCAAAGCACCCAGCAACCAGTATAGATTATTCTAAATAAAGATTTAAAAAAAAATATTTCTGGCTAAATCATAAGTGTTGGAAAAAAATGTATGGGGAATAAATTATAGATAGTAACATACTCGACATTTTTTATTTATAACATTTTTGTCTTATTTAAAAAAAATAAAAAATTACAAGAATAAACATCCGTTTCCGGTTTAGTGATTGTTATAAAAATAAGGTGGATGTCTTCCCAGATGAAAGTTTATCTTAAATATATAATTTTAGCCTTCCGTCATTAGTCGTTTGGGAGTAAGAGTATTTTTACTTTCTTATACCTATGTATATGAAATATACATATAGTATAAGTAAGTATAGTAATCGCGATTTTTTTCGAAATCCGGATTTTGATGGAATTATCAATTTTACCTTCCCTGAATCCATTTTGACTATTTTCGCCATGATGTCTTTTTTTTTGTCTGTCTGTCTGTCTGTCTGTAGACGCTGTAACTCAAATACGACAAATCGTAGAAAGGTGACATTTTATACTTAAGATTAATTTTTGCCTGGGATGAAAACCTCCTATTTTTGAAAGCGATCTTTCAACCGGAAACGGATGTTTACCTACA
>CASGGX010000003.1:0-29755 GCA_949319165.1 Sialis lutaria | reverse complement strand
TGTAATTTTTTAATTTTTTTTAAATAAGACAAAAATGTTATAAATAAAAAATGTCGAGTATGTTACTATCTATAATTTATTCCCCATACATTTTTTTCCAACACTTATGATTTAGCCAGAAATATTTTTTTTTTAAATCTTTATTTAGAATAATCTATACTGGTTGCTGGGTGCTTTGACCGTACGGATCACGACTCATACCGTCATGTCGCACGACGACCACTGCAAACTAAATGAAATAGAGTATACAGTGTTTATTCTCAGTATTACGTATAAGAAAGACCCATGGTACCTATGGCAAACACGTACAGTCTCTGTAATACGTATAAGAAAGTCCCATGACACTCATGGCAGATATTTCTTCTCTGTTATGAACCATTTGAAATGTACTTAAAATCGAATACTTTGTAAAAAAAAAAAAAAAATTAAATTTGTTTTTTTTCGAAAAAATGAATAGAACATAAATTATAGATAATAATATTACCTACAATTTTCAACTTGGCCATTTTTCTCTAATTCGCACTGTTTCAATGTAATTCGAAAAATTCAAAAATCGCTGTAGGTAAACATCCGTTTCCGGTTGAAAGATCGCTTTCAAAAATAGGAGGTTTTCATCCCAGGCAAAAATTAATCTTAAGTATAAAATGTCACCTTTCTACGATTTGTCGTATTTGAGTTACAGCGTCTACAGACAGACAGACAGACAGACAAAAAAAAAGACATCATGGCGAAAATAGTCAAAATGGATTCAGGGAAGGTTAAAATTGATAATTCCATCAAAATCCGGATTTCGAAAAAAATCGCGATTACTATACTTACTTATACTATATGTATATTTCATATACATAGGTATAAGAAAGTAAAAATACTCTTACTCCCAAACGACTAATGACGGAAGGCTAAAATTATATATTTAAGATAAACTTTCATCTGGGAAGACATCCACCTTATTTTTATAACAATCACTAAACCGGAAACGGATGTTTATTCTTGTAATTTTTTAATTTTTTTTAAATAAGACAAAAATGTTATAAATAAAAAATGTCGAGTATGTTACTATCTATAATTTATTCCCCATACATTTTTTTCCAACACTTATGATTTAGCCAGAAATATTTTTTTTTTAAATCTTTATTTAGAATAATCTATACTGGTTGCTGGGTGCTTTGACCGTACGGATCACGACTCATACCGTCATGTCGCACGACGACCACTGCAAACTAAATGAAATAGAGTATACAGTGTTTATTCTCAGTATTACGTATAAGAAAGACCCATGGTACCTATGGCAAACACGTACAGTCTCTGTAATACGTATAAGAAAGTCCCATGACACTCATGGCAGATATTTCTTCTCTGTTATGAACCATTTGAAATGTACTTAAAATCGAATACTTTGTAAAAAAAAAAAAAAAATTAAATTTGTTTTTTTTCGAAAAAATGAATAGAACATAAATTATAGATAATAATATTACCTACAATTTTCAACTTGGCCATTTTTCTCTAATTCGCACTGTTTCAATGTAATTCGAAAAATTCAAAAATCGCTGTAGGTAAACATCCGTTTCCGGTTGAAAGATCGCTTTCAAAAATAGGAGGTTTTCATCCCAGGCAAAAATTAATCTTAAGTATAAAATGTCACCTTTCTACGATTTGTCGTATTTGAGTTACAGCGTCTACAGACAGACAGACAGACAGACAAAAAAAAAGACATCATGGCGAAAATAGTCAAAATGGATTCAGGGAAGGTTAAAATTGATAATTCCATCAAAATCCGGATTTCGAAAAAAATCGCGATTACTATACTTACTTATACTATATGTATATTTCATATACATAGGTATAAGAAAGTAAAAATACTCTTACTCCCAAACGACTAATGACGGAAGGCTAAAATTATATATTTAAGATAAACTTTCATCTGGGAAGACATCCACCTTATTTTTATAACAATCACTAAACCGGAAACGGATGTTTATTCTTGTAATTTTTTAATTTTTTTTAAATAAGACAAAAATGTTATAAATAAAAAATGTCGAGTATGTTACTATCTATAATTTATTCCCCATACATTTTTTTCCAACACTTATGATTTAGCCAGAAATATTTTTTTTTAAATCTTTATTTAGAATAATCTATACTGGTTGCTGGGTGCTTTGACCGTACGGATCACGACTCATACCGTCATGTCGCACGACGACCACTGCAAACTAAATGAAATAGAGTATACAGTGTTTATTCTCAGTATTACGTATAAGAAAGACCCATGGTACCTATGGCAAACACGTACAGTCTCTGTAATACGTATAAGAAAGTCCCATGACACTCATGGCAGATATTTCTTCTCTGTTATGAACCATTTGAAATGTACTTAAAATCGAATACTTTGTAAAAAAAAAAAAAAAATTAAATTTGTTTTTTTTTCGAAAAAATGAATAGAACATAAATTATAGATAATAATATTACCTACAATTTTCAACTTGGCCATTTTTCTCTAATTCGCACTGTTTCAATGTAATTCGAAAAATTCAAAAATCGCTGTAGGTAAACATCCGTTTCCGGTTGAAAGATCGCTTTCAAAAATAGGAGGTTTTCATCCCAGGCAAAAATTAATCTTAAGTATAAAATGTCACCTTTCTACGATTTGTCGTATTTGAGTTACAGCGTCTACAGACAGACAGACAGACAGACAAAAAAAAAGACATCATGGCGAAAATAGTCAAAATGGATTCAGGGAAGGTTAAAATTGATAATTCCATCAAAATCCGGATTTCGAAAAAAATCGCGATTACTATACTTACTTATACTATATGTATATTTCATATACATAGGTATAAGAAAGTAAAAATACTCTTACTCCCAAACGACTAATGACGGAAGGCTAAAATTATATATTTAAGATAAACTTTCATCTGGGAAGACATCCACCTTATTTTTATAACAATCACTAAACCGGAAACGGATGTTTATTCTTGTAATTTTTTAATTTTTTTTAAATAAGACAAAAATGTTATAAATAAAAAATGTCGAGTATGTTACTATCTATAATTTATTCCCCATACATTTTTTTCCAACACTTATGATTTAGCCAGAAATATTTTTTTTTTAAATCTTTATTTAGAATAATCTATACTGGTTGCTGGGTGCTTTGACCGTACGGATCACGACTCATACCGTCATGTCGCACGACGACCACTGCAAACTAAATGAAATAGAGTATACAGTGTTTATTCTCAGTATTACGTATAAGAAAGACCCATGGTACCTATGGCAAACACGTACAGTCTCTGTAATACGTATAAGAAAGTCCCATGACACTCATGGCAGATATTTCTTCTCTGTTATGAACCATTTGAAATGTACTTAAAATCGAATACTTTGTAAAAAAAAAAAAAAAATTAAATTTGTTTTTTTTCGAAAAAATGAATAGAACATAAATTATAGATAATAATATTACCTACAATTTTCAACTTGGCCATTTTTCTCTAATTCGCACTGTTTCAATGTAATTCGAAAAATTCAAAAATCGCTGTAGGTAAACATCCGTTTCCGGTTGAAAGATCGCTTTCAAAAATAGGAGGTTTTCATCCCAGGCAAAAATTAATCTTAAGTATAAAATGTCACCTTTCTACGATTTGTCGTATTTGAGTTACAGCGTCTACAGACAGACAGACAGACAGACAAAAAAAAAGACATCATGGCGAAAATAGTCAAAATGGATTCAGGGAAGGTTAAAATTGATAATTCCATCAAAATCCGGATTTCGAAAAAAATCGCGATTACTATACTTACTTATACTATATGTATATTTCATATACATAGGTATAAGAAAGTAAAAATACTCTTACTCCCAAACGACTAATGACGGAAGGCTAAAATTATATATTTAAGATAAACTTTCATCTGGGAAGACATCCACCTTATTTTTATAACAATCACTAAACCGGAAACGGATGTTTATTCTTGTAATTTTTTAATTTTTTTTAAATAAGACAAAAATGTTATAAATAAAAAATGTCGAGTATGTTACTATCTATAATTTATTCCCCATACATTTTTTTCCAACACTTATGATTTAGCCAGAAATATTTTTTTTTTAAATCTTTATTTAGAATAATCTATACTGGTTGCTGGGTGCTTTGACCGTACGGATCACGACTCATACCGTCATGTCGCACGACGACCACTGCAAACTAAATGAAATAGAGTATACAGTGTTTATTCTCAGTATTACGTATAAGAAAGACCCATGGTACCTATGGCAAACACGTACAGTCTCTGTAATACGTATAAGAAAGTCCCATGACACTCATGGCAGATATTTCTTCTCTGTTATGAACCATTTGAAATGTACTTAAAATCGAATACTTTGTAAAAAAAAAAAAAAAATTAAATTTGTTTTTTTTCGAAAAAATGAATAGAACATAAATTATAGATAATAATATTACCTACAATTTTCAACTTGGCCATTTTTCTCTAATTCGCACTGTTTCAATGTAATTCGAAAAATTCAAAAATCGCTGTAGGTAAACATCCGTTTCCGGTTGAAAGATCGCTTTCAAAAATAGGAGGTTTTCATCCCAGGCAAAAATTAATCTTAAGTATAAAATGTCACCTTTCTACGATTTGTCGTATTTGAGTTACAGCGTCTACAGACAGACAGACAGACAGACAAAAAAAAAGACATCATGGCGAAAATAGTCAAAATGGATTCAGGGAAGGTTAAAATTGATAATTCCATCAAAATCCGGATTTCGAAAAAAATCGCGATTACTATACTTACTTATACTATATGTATATTTCATATACATAGGTATAAGAAAGTAAAAATACTCTTACTCCCAAACGACTAATGACGGAAGGCTAAAATTATATATTTAAGATAAACTTTCATCTGGGAAGACATCCACCTTATTTTTATAACAATCACTAAACCGGAAACGGATGTTTATTCTTGTAATTTTTTAATTTTTTTTAAATAAGACAAAAATGTTATAAATAAAAAATGTCGAGTATGTTACTATCTATAATTTATTCCCCATACATTTTTTTCCAACACTTATGATTTAGCCAGAAATATTTTTTTTTTAAATCTTTATTTAGAATAATCTATACTGGTTGCTGGGTGCTTTGACCGTACGGATCACGACTCATACCGTCATGTCGCACGACGACCACTGCAAACTAAATGAAATAGAGTATACAGTGTTTATTCTCAGTATTACGTATAAGAAAGACCCATGGTACCTATGGCAAACACGTACAGTCTCTGTAATACGTATAAGAAAGTCCCATGACACTCATGGCAGATATTTCTTCTCTGTTATGAACCATTTGAAATGTACTTAAAATCGAATACTTTGTAAAAAAAAAAAAAAAATTAAATTTGTTTTTTTTCGAAAAAATGAATAGAACATAAATTATAGATAATAATATTACCTACAATTTTCAACTTGGCCATTTTTCTCTAATTCGCACTGTTTCAATGTAATTCGAAAAATTCAAAAATCGCTGTAGGTAAACATCCGTTTCCGGTTGAAAGATCGCTTTCAAAAATAGGAGGTTTTCATCCCAGGCAAAAATTAATCTTAAGTATAAAATGTCACCTTTCTACGATTTGTCGTATTTGAGTTACAGCGTCTACAGACAGACAGACAGACAGACAAAAAAAAAGACATCATGGCGAAAATAGTCAAAATGGATTCAGGGAAGGTTAAAATTGATAATTCCATCAAAATCCGGATTTCGAAAAAAATCGCGATTACTATACTTACTTATACTATATGTATATTTCATATACATAGGTATAAGAAAGTAAAAATACTCTTACTCCCAAACGACTAATGACGGAAGGCTAAAATTATATATTTAAGATAAACTTTCATCTGGGAAGACATCCACCTTATTTTTATAACAATCACTAAACCGGAAACGGATGTTTATTCTTGTAATTTTTTAATTTTTTTTAAATAAGACAAAAATGTTATAAATAAAAAATGTCGAGTATGTTACTATCTATAATTTATTCCCCATACATTTTTTTCCAACACTTATGATTTAGCCAGAAATATTTTTTTTTTAAATCTTTATTTAGAATAATCTATACTGGTTGCTGGGTGCTTTGACCGTACGGATCACGACTCATACCGTCATGTCGCACGACGACCACTGCAAACTAAATGAAATAGAGTATACAGTGTTTATTCTCAGTATTACGTATAAGAAAGACCCATGGTACCTATGGCAAACACGTACAGTCTCTGTAATACGTATAAGAAAGTCCCATGACACTCATGGCAGATATTTCTTCTCTGTTATGAACCATTTGAAATGTACTTAAAATCGAATACTTTGTAAAAAAAAAAAAAAAATTAAATTTGTTTTTTTTCGAAAAAATGAATAGAACATAAATTATAGATAATAATATTACCTACAATTTTCAACTTGGCCATTTTTCTCTAATTCGCACTGTTTCAATGTAATTCGAAAAATTCAAAAATCGCTGTAGGTAAACATCCGTTTCCGGTTGAAAGATCGCTTTCAAAAATAGGAGGTTTTCATCCCAGGCAAAAATTAATCTTAAGTATAAAATGTCACCTTTCTACGATTTGTCGTATTTGAGTTACAGCGTCTACAGACAGACAGACAGACAGACAAAAAAAAAGACATCATGGCGAAAATAGTCAAAATGGATTCAGGGAAGGTTAAAATTGATAATTCCATCAAAATCCGGATTTCGAAAAAAATCGCGATTACTATACTTACTTATACTATATGTATATTTCATATACATAGGTATAAGAAAGTAAAAATACTCTTACTCCCAAACGACTAATGACGGAAGGCTAAAATTATATATTTAAGATAAACTTTCATCTGGGAAGACATCCACCTTATTTTTATAACAATCACTAAACCGGAAACGGATGTTTATTCTTGTAATTTTTTAATTTTTTTTAAATAAGACAAAAATGTTATAAATAAAAAATGTCGAGTATGTTACTATCTATAATTTATTCCCCATACATTTTTTTCCAACACTTATGATTTAGCCAGAAATATTTTTTTTTTAAATCTTTATTTAGAATAATCTATACTGGTTGCTGGGTGCTTTGACCGTACGGATCACGACTCATACCGTCATGTCGCACGACGACCACTGCAAACTAAATGAAATAGAGTATACAGTGTTTATTCTCAGTATTACGTATAAGAAAGACCCATGGTACCTATGGCAAACACGTACAGTCTCTGTAATACGTATAAGAAAGTCCCATGACACTCATGGCAGATATTTCTTCTCTGTTATGAACCATTTGAAATGTACTTAAAATCGAATACTTTGTAAAAAAAAAAAAAAAATTAAATTTGTTTTTTTTCGAAAAAATGAATAGAACATAAATTATAGATAATAATATTACCTACAATTTTCAACTTGGCCATTTTTCTCTAATTCGCACTGTTTCAATGTAATTCGAAAAATTCAAAAATCGCTGTAGGTAAACATCCGTTTCCGGTTGAAAGATCGCTTTCAAAAATAGGAGGTTTTCATCCCAGGCAAAAATTAATCTTAAGTATAAAATGTCACCTTTCTACGATTTGTCGTATTTGAGTTACAGCGTCTACAGACAGACAGACAGACAGACAAAAAAAAAGACATCATGGCGAAAATAGTCAAAATGGATTCAGGGAAGGTTAAAATTGATAATTCCATCAAAATCCGGATTTCGAAAAAAATCGCGATTACTATACTTACTTATACTATATGTATATTTCATATACATAGGTATAAGAAAGTAAAAATACTCTTACTCCCAAACGACTAATGACGGAAGGCTAAAATTATATATTTAAGATAAACTTTCATCTGGGAAGACATCCACCTTATTTTTATAACAATCACTAAACCGGAAACGGATGTTTATTCTTGTAATTTTTTAATTTTTTTTAAATAAGACAAAAATGTTATAAATAAAAAATGTCGAGTATGTTACTATCTATAATTTATTCCCCATACATTTTTTTCCAACACTTATGATTTAGCCAGAAATATTTTTTTTTTAAATCTTTATTTAGAATAATCTATACTGGTTGCTGGGTGCTTTGACCGTACGGATCACGACTCATACCGTCATGTCGCACGACGACCACTGCAAACTAAATGAAATAGAGTATACAGTGTTTATTCTCAGTATTACGTATAAGAAAGACCCATGGTACCTATGGCAAACACGTACAGTCTCTGTAATACGTATAAGAAAGTCCCATGACACTCATGGCAGATATTTCTTCTCTGTTATGAACCATTTGAAATGTACTTAAAATCGAATACTTTGTAAAAAAAAAAAAAAAATTAAATTTGTTTTTTTTCGAAAAAATGAATAGAACATAAATTATAGATAATAATATTACCTACAATTTTCAACTTGGCCATTTTTCTCTAATTCGCACTGTTTCAATGTAATTCGAAAAATTCAAAAATCGCTGTAGGTAAACATCCGTTTCCGGTTGAAAGATCGCTTTCAAAAATAGGAGGTTTTCATCCCAGGCAAAAATTAATCTTAAGTATAAAATGTCACCTTTCTACGATTTGTCGTATTTGAGTTACAGCGTCTACAGACAGACAGACAGACAGACAAAAAAAAAGACATCATGGCGAAAATAGTCAAAATGGATTCAGGGAAGGTTAAAATTGATAATTCCATCAAAATCCGGATTTCGAAAAAAATCGCGATTACTATACTTACTTATACTATATGTATATTTCATATACATAGGTATAAGAAAGTAAAAATACTCTTACTCCCAAACGACTAATGACGGAAGGCTAAAATTATATATTTAAGATAAACTTTCATCTGGGAAGACATCCACCTTATTTTTATAACAATCACTAAACCGGAAACGGATGTTTATTCTTGTAATTTTTTAATTTTTTTTAAATAAGACAAAAATGTTATAAATAAAAAATGTCGAGTATGTTACTATCTATAATTTATTCCCCATACATTTTTTTCCAACACTTATGATTTAGCCAGAAATATTTTTTTTTTAAATCTTTATTTAGAATAATCTATACTGGTTGCTGGGTGCTTTGACCGTACGGATCACGACTCATACCGTCATGTCGCACGACGACCACTGCAAACTAAATGAAATAGAGTATACAGTGTTTATTCTCAGTATTACGTATAAGAAAGACCCATGGTACCTATGGCAAACACGTACAGTCTCTGTAATACGTATAAGAAAGTCCCATGACACTCATGGCAGATATTTCTTCTCTGTTATGAACCATTTGAAATGTACTTAAAATCGAATACTTTGTAAAAAAAAAAAAAAAATTAAATTTGTTTTTTTTCGAAAAAATGAATAGAACATAAATTATAGATAATAATATTACCTACAATTTTCAACTTGGCCATTTTTCTCTAATTCGCACTGTTTCAATGTAATTCGAAAAATTCAAAAATCGCTGTAGGTAAACATCCGTTTCCGGTTGAAAGATCGCTTTCAAAAATAGGAGGTTTTCATCCCAGGCAAAAATTAATCTTAAGTATAAAATGTCACCTTTCTACGATTTGTCGTATTTGAGTTACAGCGTCTACAGACAGACAGACAGACAGACAAAAAAAAAGACATCATGGCGAAAATAGTCAAAATGGATTCAGGGAAGGTTAAAATTGATAATTCCATCAAAATCCGGATTTCGAAAAAAATCGCGATTACTATACTTACTTATACTATATGTATATTTCATATACATAGGTATAAGAAAGTAAAAATACTCTTACTCCCAAACGACTAATGACGGAAGGCTAAAATTATATATTTAAGATAAACTTTCATCTGGGAAGACATCCACCTTATTTTTATAACAATCACTAAACCGGAAACGGATGTTTATTCTTGTAATTTTTTAATTTTTTTTAAATAAGACAAAAATGTTATAAATAAAAAATGTCGAGTATGTTACTATCTATAATTTATTCCCCATACATTTTTTTCCAACACTTATGATTTAGCCAGAAATATTTTTTTTTTAAATCTTTATTTAGAATAATCTATACTGGTTGCTGGGTGCTTTGACCGTACGGATCACGACTCATACCGTCATGTCGCACGACGACCACTGCAAACTAAATGAAATAGAGTATACAGTGTTTATTCTCAGTATTACGTATAAGAAAGACCCATGGTACCTATGGCAAACACGTACAGTCTCTGTAATACGTATAAGAAAGTCCCATGACACTCATGGCAGATATTTCTTCTCTGTTATGAACCATTTGAAATGTACTTAAAATCGAATACTTTGTAAAAAAAAAAAAAAAATTAAATTTGTTTTTTTTCGAAAAAATGAATAGAACATAAATTATAGATAATAATATTACCTACAATTTTCAACTTGGCCATTTTTCTCTAATTCGCACTGTTTCAATGTAATTCGAAAAATTCAAAAATCGCTGTAGGTAAACATCCGTTTCCGGTTGAAAGATCGCTTTCAAAAATAGGAGGTTTTCATCCCAGGCAAAAATTAATCTTAAGTATAAAATGTCACCTTTCTACGATTTGTCGTATTTGAGTTACAGCGTCTACAGACAGACAGACAGACAGACAAAAAAAAAGACATCATGGCGAAAATAGTCAAAATGGATTCAGGGAAGGTTAAAATTGATAATTCCATCAAAATCCGGATTTCGAAAAAAATCGCGATTACTATACTTACTTATACTATATGTATATTTCATATACATAGGTATAAGAAAGTAAAAATACTCTTACTCCCAAACGACTAATGACGGAAGGCTAAAATTATATATTTAAGATAAACTTTCATCTGGGAAGACATCCACCTTATTTTTATAACAATCACTAAACCGGAAACGGATGTTTATTCTTGTAATTTTTTAATTTTTTTTAAATAAGACAAAAATGTTATAAATAAAAAATGTCGAGTATGTTACTATCTATAATTTATTCCCCATACATTTTTTTCCAACACTTATGATTTAGCCAGAAATATTTTTTTTTTAAATCTTTATTTAGAATAATCTATACTGGTTGCTGGGTGCTTTGACCGTACGGATCACGACTCATACCGTCATGTCGCACGACGACCACTGCAAACTAAATGAAATAGAGTATACAGTGTTTATTCTCAGTATTACGTATAAGAAAGACCCATGGTACCTATGGCAAACACGTACAGTCTCTGTAATACGTATAAGAAAGTCCCATGACACTCATGGCAGATATTTCTTCTCTGTTATGAACCATTTGAAATGTACTTAAAATCGAATACTTTGTAAAAAAAAAAAAAAAATTAAATTTGTTTTTTTTCGAAAAAATGAATAGAACATAAATTATAGATAATAATATTACCTACAATTTTCAACTTGGCCATTTTTCTCTAATTCGCACTGTTTCAATGTAATTCGAAAAATTCAAAAATCGCTGTAGGTAAACATCCGTTTCCGGTTGAAAGATCGCTTTCAAAAATAGGAGGTTTTCATCCCAGGCAAAAATTAATCTTAAGTATAAAATGTCACCTTTCTACGATTTGTCGTATTTGAGTTACAGCGTCTACAGACAGACAGACAGACAGACAAAAAAAAAGACATCATGGCGAAAATAGTCAAAATGGATTCAGGGAAGGTTAAAATTGATAATTCCATCAAAATCCGGATTTCGAAAAAAATCGCGATTACTATACTTACTTATACTATATGTATATTTCATATACATAGGTATAAGAAAGTAAAAATACTCTTACTCCCAAACGACTAATGACGGAAGGCTAAAATTATATATTTAAGATAAACTTTCATCTGGGAAGACATCCACCTTATTTTTATAACAATCACTAAACCGGAAACGGATGTTTATTCTTGTAATTTTTTAATTTTTTTTAAATAAGACAAAAATGTTATAAATAAAAAATGTCGAGTATGTTACTATCTATAATTTATTCCCCATACATTTTTTTCCAACACTTATGATTTAGCCAGAAATATTTTTTTTTTAAATCTTTATTTAGAATAATCTATACTGGTTGCTGGGTGCTTTGACCGTACGGATCACGACTCATACCGTCATGTCGCACGACGACCACTGCAAACTAAATGAAATAGAGTATACAGTGTTTATTCTCAGTATTACGTATAAGAAAGACCCATGGTACCTATGGCAAACACGTACAGTCTCTGTAATACGTATAAGAAAGTCCCATGACACTCATGGCAGATATTTCTTCTCTGTTATGAACCATTTGAAATGTACTTAAAATCGAATACTTTGTAAAAAAAAAAAAAAAATTAAATTTGTTTTTTTTCGAAAAAATGAATAGAACATAAATTATAGATAATAATATTACCTACAATTTTCAACTTGGCCATTTTTCTCTAATTCGCACTGTTTCAATGTAATTCGAAAAATTCAAAAATCGCTGTAGGTAAACATCCGTTTCCGGTTGAAAGATCGCTTTCAAAAATAGGAGGTTTTCATCCCAGGCAAAAATTAATCTTAAGTATAAAATGTCACCTTTCTACGATTTGTCGTATTTGAGTTACAGCGTCTACAGACAGACAGACAGACAGACAAAAAAAAAGACATCATGGCGAAAATAGTCAAAATGGATTCAGGGAAGGTTAAAATTGATAATTCCATCAAAATCCGGATTTCGAAAAAAATCGCGATTACTATACTTACTTATACTATATGTATATTTCATATACATAGGTATAAGAAAGTAAAAATACTCTTACTCCCAAACGACTAATGACGGAAGGCTAAAATTATATATTTAAGATAAACTTTCATCTGGGAAGACATCCACCTTATTTTTATAACAATCACTAAACCGGAAACGGATGTTTATTCTTGTAATTTTTTAATTTTTTTTAAATAAGACAAAAATGTTATAAATAAAAAATGTCGAGTATGTTACTATCTATAATTTATTCCCCATACATTTTTTTCCAACACTTATGATTTAGCCAGAAATATTTTTTTTTTAAATCTTTATTTAGAATAATCTATACTGGTTGCTGGGTGCTTTGACCGTACGGATCACGACTCATACCGTCATGTCGCACGACGACCACTGCAAACTAAATGAAATAGAGTATACAGTGTTTATTCTCAGTATTACGTATAAGAAAGACCCATGGTACCTATGGCAAACACGTACAGTCTCTGTAATACGTATAAGAAAGTCCCATGACACTCATGGCAGATATTTCTTCTCTGTTATGAACCATTTGAAATGTACTTAAAATCGAATACTTTGTAAAAAAAAAAAAAAAATTAAATTTGTTTTTTTTCGAAAAAATGAATAGAACATAAATTATAGATAATAATATTACCTACAATTTTCAACTTGGCCATTTTTCTCTAATTCGCACTGTTTCAATGTAATTCGAAAAATTCAAAAATCGCTGTAGGTAAACATCCGTTTCCGGTTGAAAGATCGCTTTCAAAAATAGGAGGTTTTCATCCCAGGCAAAAATTAATCTTAAGTATAAAATGTCACCTTTCTACGATTTGTCGTATTTGAGTTACAGCGTCTACAGACAGACAGACAGACAGACAAAAAAAAAGACATCATGGCGAAAATAGTCAAAATGGATTCAGGGAAGGTTAAAATTGATAATTCCATCAAAATCCGGATTTCGAAAAAAATCGCGATTACTATACTTACTTATACTATATGTATATTTCATATACATAGGTATAAGAAAGTAAAAATACTCTTACTCCCAAACGACTAATGACGGAAGGCTAAAATTATATATTTAAGATAAACTTTCATCTGGGAAGACATCCACCTTATTTTTATAACAATCACTAAACCGGAAACGGATGTTTATTCTTGTAATTTTTTAATTTTTTTTAAATAAGACAAAAATGTTATAAATAAAAAATGTCGAGTATGTTACTATCTATAATTTATTCCCCATACATTTTTTTCCAACACTTATGATTTAGCCAGAAATATTTTTTTTTTAAATCTTTATTTAGAATAATCTATACTGGTTGCTGGGTGCTTTGACCGTACGGATCACGACTCATACCGTCATGTCGCACGACGACCACTGCAAACTAAATGAAATAGAGTATACAGTGTTTATTCTCAGTATTACGTATAAGAAAGACCCATGGTACCTATGGCAAACACGTACAGTCTCTGTAATACGTATAAGAAAGTCCCATGACACTCATGGCAGATATTTCTTCTCTGTTATGAACCATTTGAAATGTACTTAAAATCGAATACTTTGTAAAAAAAAAAAAAAAATTAAATTTGTTTTTTTTCGAAAAAATGAATAGAACATAAATTATAGATAATAATATTACCTACAATTTTCAACTTGGCCATTTTTCTCTAATTCGCACTGTTTCAATGTAATTCGAAAAATTCAAAAATCGCTGTAGGTAAACATCCGTTTCCGGTTGAAAGATCGCTTTCAAAAATAGGAGGTTTTCATCCCAGGCAAAAATTAATCTTAAGTATAAAATGTCACCTTTCTACGATTTGTCGTATTTGAGTTACAGCGTCTACAGACAGACAGACAGACAGACAAAAAAAAAGACATCATGGCGAAAATAGTCAAAATGGATTCAGGGAAGGTTAAAATTGATAATTCCATCAAAATCCGGATTTCGAAAAAAATCGCGATTACTATACTTACTTATACTATATGTATATTTCATATACATAGGTATAAGAAAGTAAAAATACTCTTACTCCCAAACGACTAATGACGGAAGGCTAAAATTATATATTTAAGATAAACTTTCATCTGGGAAGACATCCACCTTATTTTTATAACAATCACTAAACCGGAAACGGATGTTTATTCTTGTAATTTTTTAATTTTTTTTAAATAAGACAAAAATGTTATAAATAAAAAATGTCGAGTATGTTACTATCTATAATTTATTCCCCATACATTTTTTTCCAACACTTATGATTTAGCCAGAAATATTTTTTTTTTAAATCTTTATTTAGAATAATCTATACTGGTTGCTGGGTGCTTTGACCGTACGGATCACGACTCATACCGTCATGTCGCACGACGACCACTGCAAACTAAATGAAATAGAGTATACAGTGTTTATTCTCAGTATTACGTATAAGAAAGACCCATGGTACCTATGGCAAACACGTACAGTCTCTGTAATACGTATAAGAAAGTCCCATGACACTCATGGCAGATATTTCTTCTCTGTTATGAACCATTTGAAATGTACTTAAAATCGAATACTTTGTAAAAAAAAAAAAAAAATTAAATTTGTTTTTTTTCGAAAAAATGAATAGAACATAAATTATAGATAATAATATTACCTACAATTTTCAACTTGGCCATTTTTCTCTAATTCGCACTGTTTCAATGTAATTCGAAAAATTCAAAAATCGCTGTAGGTAAACATCCGTTTCCGGTTGAAAGATCGCTTTCAAAAATAGGAGGTTTTCATCCCAGGCAAAAATTAATCTTAAGTATAAAATGTCACCTTTCTACGATTTGTCGTATTTGAGTTACAGCGTCTACAGACAGACAGACAGACAGACAAAAAAAAAGACATCATGGCGAAAATAGTCAAAATGGATTCAGGGAAGGTTAAAATTGATAATTCCATCAAAATCCGGATTTCGAAAAAAATCGCGATTACTATACTTACTTATACTATATGTATATTTCATATACATAGGTATAAGAAAGTAAAAATACTCTTACTCCCAAACGACTAATGACGGAAGGCTAAAATTATATATTTAAGATAAACTTTCATCTGGGAAGACATCCACCTTATTTTTATAACAATCACTAAACCGGAAACGGATGTTTATTCTTGTAATTTTTTAATTTTTTTTAAATAAGACAAAAATGTTATAAATAAAAAATGTCGAGTATGTTACTATCTATAATTTATTCCCCATACATTTTTTTCCAACACTTATGATTTAGCCAGAAATATTTTTTTTTTAAATCTTTATTTAGAATAATCTATACTGGTTGCTGGGTGCTTTGACCGTACGGATCACGACTCATACCGTCATGTCGCACGACGACCACTGCAAACTAAATGAAATAGAGTATACAGTGTTTATTCTCAGTATTACGTATAAGAAAGACCCATGGTACCTATGGCAAACACGTACAGTCTCTGTAATACGTATAAGAAAGTCCCATGACACTCATGGCAGATATTTCTTCTCTGTTATGAACCATTTGAAATGTACTTAAAATCGAATACTTTGTAAAAAAAAAAAAAAAATTAAATTTGTTTTTTTTCGAAAAAATGAATAGAACATAAATTATAGATAATAATATTACCTACAATTTTCAACTTGGCCATTTTTCTCTAATTCGCACTGTTTCAATGTAATTCGAAAAATTCAAAAATCGCTGTAGGTAAACATCCGTTTCCGGTTGAAAGATCGCTTTCAAAAATAGGAGGTTTTCATCCCAGGCAAAAATTAATCTTAAGTATAAAATGTCACCTTTCTACGATTTGTCGTATTTGAGTTACAGCGTCTACAGACAGACAGACAGACAGACAAAAAAAAAGACATCATGGCGAAAATAGTCAAAATGGATTCAGGGAAGGTTAAAATTGATAATTCCATCAAAATCCGGATTTCGAAAAAAATCGCGATTACTATACTTACTTATACTATATGTATATTTCATATACATAGGTATAAGAAAGTAAAAATACTCTTACTCCCAAACGACTAATGACGGAAGGCTAAAATTATATATTTAAGATAAACTTTCATCTGGGAAGACATCCACCTTATTTTTATAACAATCACTAAACCGGAAACGGATGTTTATTCTTGTAATTTTTTAATTTTTTTTAAATAAGACAAAAATGTTATAAATAAAAAATGTCGAGTATGTTACTATCTATAATTTATTCCCCATACATTTTTTTCCAACACTTATGATTTAGCCAGAAATATTTTTTTTTTAAATCTTTATTTAGAATAATCTATACTGGTTGCTGGATGCTTTGACCGTACGGATCACGACTCATACCGTCATGTCGCACGACGACCACTGCAAACTAAATGAAATAGAGTATACAGTGTTTATTCTCAGTATTACGTATAAGAAAGACCCATGGTACCTATGGCAAACACGTACAGTCTCTGTAATACGTATAAGAAAGTCCCATGACACTCATGGCAGATATTTCTTCTCTGTTATGAACCATTTGAAATGTACTTAAAATCGAATACTTTGTAAAAAAAAAAAAAAAATTAAATTTGTTTTTTTTCGAAAAAATGAATAGAACATAAATTATAGATAATAATATTACCTACAATTTTCAACTTGGCCATTTTTCTCTAATTCGCACTGTTTCAATGTAATTCGAAAAATTCAAAAATCGCTGTAGGTAAACATCCGTTTCCGGTTGAAAGATCGCTTTCAAAAATAGGAGGTTTTCATCCCAGGCAAAAATTAATCTTAAGTATAAAATGTCACCTTTCTACGATTTGTCGTATTTGAGTTACAGCGTCTACAGACAGACAGACAGACAGACAAAAAAAAAGACATCATGGCGAAAATAGTCAAAATGGATTCAGGGAAGGTTAAAATTGATAATTCCATCAAAATCCGGATTTCGAAAAAAATCGCGATTACTATACTTACTTATACTATATGTATATTTCATATACATAGGTATAAGAAAGTAAAAATACTCTTACTCCCAAACGACTAATGACGGAAGGCTAAAATTATATATTTAAGATAAACTTTCATCTGGGAAGACATCCACCTTATTTTTATAACAATCACTAAACCGGAAACGGATGTTTATTCTTGTAATTTTTTAATTTTTTTTAAATAAGACAAAAATGTTATAAATAAAAAATGTCGAGTATGTTACTATCTATAATTTATTCCCCATACATTTTTTTCCAACACTTATGATTTAGCCAGAAATATTTTTTTTTTAAATCTTTATTTAGAATAATCTATACTGGTTGCTGGGTGCTTTGACCGTACGGATCACGACTCATACCGTCATGTCGCACGACGACCACTGCAAACTAAATGAAATAGAGTATACAGTGTTTATTCTCAGTATTACGTATAAGAAAGACCCATGGTACCTATGGCAAACACGTACAGTCTCTGTAATACGTATAAGAAAGTCCCATGACACTCATGGCAGATATTTCTTCTCTGTTATGAACCATTTGAAATGTACTTAAAATCGAATACTTTGTAAAAAAAAAAAAAAAATTAAATTTGTTTTTTTTCGAAAAAATGAATAGAACATAAATTATAGATAATAATATTACCTACAATTTTCAACTTGGCCATTTTTCTCTAATTCGCACTGTTTCAATGTAATTCGAAAAATTCAAAAATCGCTGTAGGTAAACATCCGTTTCCGGTTGAAAGATCGCTTTCAAAAATAGGAGGTTTTCATCCCAGGCAAAAATTAATCTTAAGTATAAAATGTCACCTTTCTACGATTTGTCGTATTTGAGTTACAGCGTCTACAGACAGACAGACAGACAGACAAAAAAAAAGACATCATGGCGAAAATAGTCAAAATGGATTCAGGGAAGGTTAAAATTGATAATTCCATCAAAATCCGGATTTCGAAAAAAATCGCGATTACTATACTTACTTATACTATATGTATATTTCATATACATAGGTATAAGAAAGTAAAAATACTCTTACTCCCAAACGACTAATGACGGAAGGCTAAAATTATATATTTAAGATAAACTTTCATCTGGGAAGACATCCACCTTATTTTTATAACAATCACTAAACCGGAAACGGATGTTTATTCTTGTAATTTTTTAATTTTTTTTAAATAAGACAAAAATGTTATAAATAAAAAATGTCGAGTATGTTACTATCTATAATTTATTCCCCATACATTTTTTTCCAACACTTATGATTTAGCCAGAAATATTTTTTTTTTAAATCTTTATTTAGAATAATCTATACTGGTTGCTGGGTGCTTTGACCGTACGGATCACGACTCATACCGTCATGTCGCACGACGACCACTGCAAACTAAATGAAATAGAGTATACAGTGTTTATTCTCAGTATTACGTATAAGAAAGACCCATGGTACCTATGGCAAACACGTACAGTCTCTGTAATACGTATAAGAAAGTCCCATGACACTCATGGCAGATATTTCTTCTCTGTTATGAACCATTTGAAATGTACTTAAAATCGAATACTTTGTAAAAAAAAAAAAAAAATTAAATTTGTTTTTTTTCGAAAAAATGAATAGAACATAAATTATAGATAATAATATTACCTACAATTTTCAACTTGGCCATTTTTCTCTAATTCGCACTGTTTCAATGTAATTCGAAAAATTCAAAAATCGCTGTAGGTAAACATCCGTTTCCGGTTGAAAGATCGCTTTCAAAAATAGGAGGTTTTCATCCCAGGCAAAAATTAATCTTAAGTATAAAATGTCACCTTTCTACGATTTGTCGTATTTGAGTTACAGCGTCTACAGACAGACAGACAGACAGACAAAAAAAAAGACATCATGGCGAAAATAGTCAAAATGGATTCAGGGAAGGTTAAAATTGATAATTCCATCAAAATCCGGATTTCGAAAAAAATCGCGATTACTATACTTACTTATACTATATGTATATTTCATATACATAGGTATAAGAAAGTAAAAATACTCTTACTCCCAAACGACTAATGACGGAAGGCTAAAATTATATATTTAAGATAAACTTTCATCTGGGAAGACATCCACCTTATTTTTATAACAATCACTAAACCGGAAACGGATGTTTATTCTTGTAATTTTTTAATTTTTTTTAAATAAGACAAAAATGTTATAAATAAAAAATGTCGAGTATGTTACTATCTATAATTTATTCCCCATACATTTTTTTCCAACACTTATGATTTAGCCAGAAATATTTTTTTTTTAAATCTTTATTTAGAATAATCTATACTGGTTGCTGGGTGCTTTGACCGTACGGATCACGACTCATACCGTCATGTCGCACGACGACCACTGCAAACTAAATGAAATAGAGTATACAGTGTTTATTCTCAGTATTACGTATAAGAAAGACCCATGGTACCTATGGCAAACACGTACAGTCTCTGTAATACGTATAAGAAAGTCCCATGACACTCATGGCAGATATTTCTTCTCTGTTATGAACCATTTGAAATGTACTTAAAATCGAATACTTTGTAAAAAAAAAAAAAAAATTAAATTTGTTTTTTTTCGAAAAAATGAATAGAACATAAATTATAGATAATAATATTACCTACAATTTTCAACTTGGCCATTTTTCTCTAATTCGCACTGTTTCAATGTAATTCGAAAAATTCAAAAATCGCTGTAGGTAAACATCCGTTTCCGGTTGAAAGATCGCTTTCAAAAATAGGAGGTTTTCATCCCAGGCAAAAATTAATCTTAAGTATAAAATGTCACCTTTCTACGATTTGTCGTATTTGAGTTACAGCGTCTACAGACAGACAGACAGACAGACAAAAAAAAAGACATCATGGCGAAAATAGTCAAAATGGATTCAGGGAAGGTTAAAATTGATAATTCCATCAAAATCCGGATTTCGAAAAAAATCGCGATTACTATACTTACTTATACTATATGTATATTTCATATACATAGGTATAAGAAAGTAAAAATACTCTTACTCCCAAACGACTAATGACGGAAGGCTAAAATTATATATTTAAGATAAACTTTCATCTGGGAAGACATCCACCTTATTTTTATAACAATCACTAAACCGGAAACGGATGTTTATTCTTGTAATTTTTTAATTTTTTTTAAATAAGACAAAAATGTTATAAATAAAAAATGTCGAGTATGTTACTATCTATAATTTATTCCCCATACATTTTTTTCCAACACTTATGATTTAGCCAGAAATATTTTTTTTTTAAATCTTTATTTAGAATAATCTATACTGGTTGCTGGGTGCTTTGACCGTACGGATCACGACTCATACCGTCATGTCGCACGACGACCACTGCAAACTAAATGAAATAGAGTATACAGTGTTTATTCTCAGTATTACGTATAAGAAAGACCCATGGTACCTATGGCAAACACGTACAGTCTCTGTAATACGTATAAGAAAGTCCCATGACACTCATGGCAGATATTTCTTCTCTGTTATGAACCATTTGAAATGTACTTAAAATCGAATACTTTGTAAAAAAAAAAAAAAAATTAAATTTGTTTTTTTTCGAAAAAATGAATAGAACATAAATTATAGATAATAATATTACCTACAATTTTCAACTTGGCCATTTTTCTCTAATTCGCACTGTTTCAATGTAATTCGAAAAATTCAAAAATCGCTGTAGGTAAACATCCGTTTCCGGTTGAAAGATCGCTTTCAAAAATAGGAGGTTTTCATCCCAGGCAAAAATTAATCTTAAGTATAAAATGTCACCTTTCTACGATTTGTCGTATTTGAGTTACAGCGTCTACAGACAGACAGACAGACAGACAAAAAAAAAGACATCATGGCGAAAATAGTCAAAATGGATTCAGGGAAGGTTAAAATTGATAATTCCATCAAAATCCGGATTTCGAAAAAAATCGCGATTACTATACTTACTTATACTATATGTATATTTCATATACATAGGTATAAGAAAGTAAAAATACTCTTACTCCCAAACGACTAATGACGGAAGGCTAAAATTATATATTTAAGATAAACTTTCATCTGGGAAGACATCCACCTTATTTTTATAACAATCACTAAACCGGAAACGGATGTTTATTCTTGTAATTTTTTAATTTTTTTTAAATAAGACAAAAATGTTATAAATAAAAAATGTCGAGTATGTTACTATCTATAATTTATTCCCCATACATTTTTTTCCAACACTTATGATTTAGCCAGAAATATTTTTTTTTTAAATCTTTATTTAGAATAATCTATACTGGTTGCTGGGTGCTTTGACCGTACGGATCACGACTCATACCGTCATGTCGCACGACGACCACTGCAAACTAAATGAAATAGAGTATACAGTGTTTATTCTCAGTATTACGTATAAGAAAGACCCATGGTACCTATGGCAAACACGTACAGTCTCTGTAATACGTATAAGAAAGTCCCATGACACTCATGGCAGATATTTCTTCTCTGTTATGAACCATTTGAAATGTACTTAAAATCGAATACTTTGTAAAAAAAAAAAAAAAATTAAATTTGTTTTTTTTCGAAAAAATGAATAGAACATAAATTATAGATAATAATATTACCTACAATTTTCAACTTGGCCATTTTTCTCTAATTCGCACTGTTTCAATGTAATTCGAAAAATTCAAAAATCGCTGTAGGTAAACATCCGTTTCCGGTTGAAAGATCGCTTTCAAAAATAGGAGGTTTTCATCCCAGGCAAAAATTAATCTTAAGTATAAAATGTCACCTTTCTACGATTTGTCGTATTTGAGTTACAGCGTCTACAGACAGACAGACAGACAGACAAAAAAAAAGACATCATGGCGAAAATAGTCAAAATGGATTCAGGGAAGGTTAAAATTGATAATTCCATCAAAATCCGGATTTCGAAAAAAATCGCGATTACTATACTTACTTATACTATATGTATATTTCATATACATAGGTATAAGAAAGTAAAAATACTCTTACTCCCAAACGACTAATGACGGAAGGCTAAAATTATATATTTAAGATAAACTTTCATCTGGGAAGACATCCACCTTATTTTTATAACAATCACTAAACCGGAAACGGATGTTTATTCTTGTAATTTTTTAATTTTTTTTAAATAAGACAAAAATGTTATAAATAAAAAATGTCGAGTATGTTACTATCTATAATTTATTCCCCATACATTTTTTTCCAACACTTATGATTTAGCCAGAAATATTTTTTTTTTAAATCTTTATTTAGAATAATCTATACTGGTTGCTGGGTGCTTTGACCGTACGGATCACGACTCATACCGTCATGTCGCACGACGACCACTGCAAACTAAATGAAATAGAGTATACAGTGTTTATTCTCAGTATTACGTATAAGAAAGACCCATGGTACCTATGGCAAACACGTACAGTCTCTGTAATACGTATAAGAAAGTCCCATGACACTCATGGCAGATATTTCTTCTCTGTTATGAACCATTTGAAATGTACTTAAAATCGAATACTTTGTAAAAAAAAAAAAAAAATTAAATTTGTTTTTTTTCGAAAAAATGAATAGAACATAAATTATAGATAATAATATTACCTACAATTTTCAACTTGGCCATTTTTCTCTAATTCGCACTGTTTCAATGTAATTCGAAAAATTCAAAAATCGCTGTAGGTAAACATCCGTTTCCGGTTGAAAGATCGCTTTCAAAAATAGGAGGTTTTCATCCCAGGCAAAAATTAATCTTAAGTATAAAATGTCACCTTTCTACGATTTGTCGTATTTGAGTTACAGCGTCTACAGACAGACAGACAGACAGACAAAAAAAAAGACATCATGGCGAAAATAGTCAAAATGGATTCAGGGAAGGTTAAAATTGATAATTCCATCAAAATCCGGATTTCGAAAAAAATCGCGATTACTATACTTACTTATACTATATGTATATTTCATATACATAGGTATAAGAAAGTAAAAATACTCTTACTCCCAAACGACTAATGACGGAAGGCTAAAATTATATATTTAAGATAAACTTTCATCTGGGAAGACATCCACCTTATTTTTATAACAATCACTAAACCGGAAACGGATGTTTATTCTTGTAATTTTTTAATTTTTTTTAAATAAGACAAAAATGTTATAAATAAAAAATGTCGAGTATGTTACTATCTATAATTTATTCCCCATACATTTTTTTCCAACACTTATGATTTAGCCAGAAATATTTTTTTTTTAAATCTTTATTTAGAATAATCTATACTGGTTGCTGGGTGCTTTGACCGTACGGATCACGACTCATACCGTCATGTCGCACGACGACCACTGCAAACTAAATGAAATAGAGTATACAGTGTTTATTCTCAGTATTACGTATAAGAAAGACCCATGGTACCTATGGCAAACACGTACAGTCTCTGTAATACGTATAAGAAAGTCCCATGACACTCATGGCAGATATTTCTTCTCTGTTATGAACCATTTGAAATGTACTTAAAATCGAATACTTTGTAAAAAAAAAAAAAAAATTAAATTTGTTTTTTTTCGAAAAAATGAATAGAACATAAATTATAGATAATAATATTACCTACAATTTTCAACTTGGCCATTTTTCTCTAATTCGCACTGTTTCAATGTAATTCGAAAAATTCAAAAATCGCTGTAGGTAAACATCCGTTTCCGGTTGAAAGATCGCTTTCAAAAATAGGAGGTTTTCATCCCAGGCAAAAATTAATCTTAAGTATAAAATGTCACCTTTCTACGATTTGTCGTATTTGAGTTACAGCGTCTACAGACAGACAGACAGACAGACAAAAAAAAAGACATCATGGCGAAAATAGTCAAAATGGATTCAGGGAAGGTTAAAATTGATAATTCCATCAAAATCCGGATTTCGAAAAAAATCGCGATTACTATACTTACTTATACTATATGTATATTTCATATACATAGGTATAAGAAAGTAAAAATACTCTTACTCCCAAACGACTAATGACGGAAGGCTAAAATTATATATTTAAGATAAACTTTCATCTGGGAAGACATCCACCTTATTTTTATAACAATCACTAAACCGGAAACGGATGTTTATTCTTGTAATTTTTTAATTTTTTTTAAATAAGACAAAAATGTTATAAATAAAAAATGTCGAGTATGTTACTATCTATAATTTATTCCCCATACATTTTTTTCCAACACTTATGATTTAGCCAGAAATATTTTTTTTTTAAATCTTTATTTAGAATAATCTATACTGGTTGCTGGGTGCTTTGACCGTACGGATCACGACTCATACCGTCATGTCGCACGACGACCACTGCAAACTAAATGAAATAGAGTATACAGTGTTTATTCTCAGTATTACGTATAAGAAAGACCCATGGTACCTATGGCAAACACGTACAGTCTCTGTAATACGTATAAGAAAGTCCCATGACACTCATGGCAGATATTTCTTCTCTGTTATGAACCATTTGAAATGTACTTAAAATCGAATACTTTGTAAAAAAAAAAAAAAAATTAAATTTGTTTTTTTTCGAAAAAATGAATAGAACATAAATTATAGATAATAATATTACCTACAATTTTCAACTTGGCCATTTTTCTCTAATTCGCACTGTTTCAATGTAATTCGAAAAATTCAAAAATCGCTGTAGGTAAACATCCGTTTCCGGTTGAAAGATCGCTTTCAAAAATAGGAGGTTTTCATCCCAGGCAAAAATTAATCTTAAGTATAAAATGTCACCTTTCTACGATTTGTCGTATTTGAGTTACAGCGTCTACAGACAGACAGACAGACAGACAAAAAAAAAGACATCATGGCGAAAATAGTCAAAATGGATTCAGGGAAGGTTAAAATTGATAATTCCATCAAAATCCGGATTTCGAAAAAAATCGCGATTACTATACTTACTTATACTATATGTATATTTCATATACATAGGTATAAGAAAGTAAAAATACTCTTACTCCCAAACGACTAATGACGGAAGGCTAAAATTATATATTTAAGATAAACTTTCATCTGGGAAGACATCCACCTTATTTTTATAACAATCACTAAACCGGAAACGGATGTTTATTCTTGTAATTTTTTAATTTTTTTTAAATAAGACAAAAATGTTATAAATAAAAAATGTCGAGTATGTTACTATCTATAATTTATTCCCCATACATTTTTTTCCAACACTTATGATTTAGCCAGAAATATTTTTTTTTTAAATCTTTATTTAGAATAATCTATACTGGTTGCTGGGTGCTTTGACCGTACGGATCACGACTCATACCGTCATGTCGCACGACGACCACTGCAAACTAAATGAAATAGAGTATACAGTGTTTATTCTCAGTATTACGTATAAGAAAGACCCATGGTACCTATGGCAAACACGTACAGTCTCTGTAATACGTATAAGAAAGTCCCATGACACTCATGGCAGATATTTCTTCTCTGTTATGAACCATTTGAAATGTACTTAAAATCGAATACTTTGTAAAAAAAAAAAAAAAATTAAATTTGTTTTTTTTCGAAAAAATGAATAGAACATAAATTATAGATAATAATATTACCTACAATTTTCAACTTGGCCATTTTTCTCTAATTCGCACTGTTTCAATGTAATTCGAAAAATTCAAAAATCGCTGTAGGTAAACATCCGTTTCCGGTTGAAAGATCGCTTTCAAAAATAGGAGGTTTTCATCCCAGGCAAAAATTAATCTTAAGTATAAAATGTCACCTTTCTACGATTTGTCGTATTTGAGTTACAGCGTCTACAGACAGACAGACAGACAGACAAAAAAAAAGACATCATGGCGAAAATAGTCAAAATGGATTCAGGGAAGGTTAAAATTGATAATTCCATCAAAATCCGGATTTCGAAAAAAATCGCGATTACTATACTTACTTATACTATATGTATATTTCATATACATAGGTATAAGAAAGTAAAAATACTCTTACTCCCAAACGACTAATGACGGAAGGCTAAAATTATATATTTAAGATAAACTTTCATCTGGGAAGACATCCACCTTATTTTTATAACAATCACTAAACCGGAAACGGATGTTTATTCTTGTAATTTTTTAATTTTTTTTAAATAAGACAAAAATGTTATAAATAAAAAATGTCGAGTATGTTACTATCTATAATTTATTCCCCATACATTTTTTTCCAACACTTATGATTTAGCCAGAAATATTTTTTTTTTAAATCTTTATTTAGAATAATCTATACTGGTTGCTGGGTGCTTTGACCGTACGGATCACGACTCATACCGTCATGTCGCACGACGACCACTGCAAACTAAATGAAATAGAGTATACAGTGTTTATTCTCAGTATTACGTATAAGAAAGACCCATGGTACCTATGGCAAACACGTACAGTCTCTGTAATACGTATAAGAAAGTCCCATGACACTCATGGCAGATATTTCTTCTCTGTTATGAACCATTTGAAATGTACTTAAAATCGAATACTTTGTAAAAAAAAAAAAAAAATTAAATTTGTTTTTTTTCGAAAAAATGAATAGAACATAAATTATAGATAATAATATTACCTACAATTTTCAACTTGGCCATTTTTCTCTAATTCGCACTGTTTCAATGTAATTCGAAAAATTCAAAAATCGCTGTAGGTAAACATCCGTTTCCGGTTGAAAGATCGCTTTCAAAAATAGGAGGTTTTCATCCCAGGCAAAAATTAATCTTAAGTATAAAATGTCACCTTTCTACGATTTGTCGTATTTGAGTTACAGCGTCTACAGACAGACAGACAGACAGACAAAAAAAAAGACATCATGGCGAAAATAGTCAAAATGGATTCAGGGAAGGTTAAAATTGATAATTCCATCAAAATCCGGATTTCGAAAAAAATCGCGATTACTATACTTACTTATACTATATGTATATTTCATATACATAGGTATAAGAAAGTAAAAATACTCTTACTCCCAAACGACTAATGACGGAAGGCTAAAATTATATATTTAAGATAAACTTTCATCTGGGAAGACATCCACCTTATTTTTATAACAATCACTAAACCGGAAACGGATGTTTATTCTTGTAATTTTTTAATTTTTTTTAAATAAGACAAAAATGTTATAAATAAAAAATGTCGAGTATGTTACTATCTATAATTTATTCCCCATACATTTTTTTCCAACACTTATGATTTAGCCAGAAATATTTTTTTTTTAAATCTTTATTTAGAATAATCTATACTGGTTGCTGGGTGCTTTGACCGTACGGATCACGACTCATACCGTCATGTCGCACGACGACCACTGCAAACTAAATGAAATAGAGTATACAGTGTTTATTCTCAGTATTACGTATAAGAAAGACCCATGGTACCTATGGCAAACACGTACAGTCTCTGTAATACGTATAAGAAAGTCCCATGACACTCATGGCAGATATTTCTTCTCTGTTATGAACCATTTGAAATGTACTTAAAATCGAATACTTTGTAAAAAAAAAAAAAAAATTAAATTTGTTTTTTTTCGAAAAAATGAATAGAACATAAATTATAGATAATAATATTACCTACAATTTTCAACTTGGCCATTTTTCTCTAATTCGCACTGTTTCAATGTAATTCGAAAAATTCAAAAATCGCTGTAGGTAAACATCCGTTTCCGGTTGAAAGATCGCTTTCAAAAATAGGAGGTTTTCATCCCAGGCAAAAATTAATCTTAAGTATAAAATGTCACCTTTCTACGATTTGTCGTATTTGAGTTACAGCGTCTACAGACAGACAGACAGACAGACAAAAAAAAAGACATCATGGCGAAAATAGTCAAAATGGATTCAGGGAAGGTTAAAATTGATAATTCCATCAAAATCCGGATTTCGAAAAAAATCGCGATTACTATACTTACTTATACTATATGTATATTTCATATACATAGGTATAAGAAAGTAAAAATACTCTTACTCCCAAACGACTAATGACGGAAGGCTAAAATTATATATTTAAGATAAACTTTCATCTGGGAAGACATCCACCTTATTTTTATAACAATCACTAAACCGGAAACGGATGTTTATTCTTGTAATTTTTTAATTTTTTTTAAATAAGACAAAAATGTTATAAATAAAAAATGTCGAGTATGTTACTATCTATAATTTATTCCCCATACATTTTTTTCCAACACTTATGATTTAGCCAGAAATATTTTTTTTTTAAATCTTTATTTAGAATAATCTATACTGGTTGCTGGGTGCTTTGACCGTACGGATCACGACTCATACCGTCATGTCGCACGACGACCACTGCAAACTAAATGAAATAGAGTATACAGTGTTTATTCTCAGTATTACGTATAAGAAAGACCCATGGTACCTATGGCAAACACGTACAGTCTCTGTAATACGTATAAGAAAGTCCCATGACACTCATGGCAGATATTTCTTCTCTGTTATGAACCATTTGAAATGTACTTAAAATCGAATACTTTGTAAAAAAAAAAAAAAAATTAAATTTGTTTTTTTTCGAAAAAATGAATAGAACATAAATTATAGATAATAATATTACCTACAATTTTCAACTTGGCCATTTTTCTCTAATTCGCACTGTTTCAATGTAATTCGAAAAATTCAAAAATCGCTGTAGGTAAACATCCGTTTCCGGTTGAAAGATCGCTTTCAAAAATAGGAGGTTTTCATCCCAGGCAAAAATTAATCTTAAGTATAAAATGTCACCTTTCTACGATTTGTCGTATTTGAGTTACAGCGTCTACAGACAGACAGACAGACAGACAAAAAAAAAGACATCATGGCGAAAATAGTCAAAATGGATTCAGGGAAGGTTAAAATTGATAATTCCATCAAAATCCGGATTTCGAAAAAAATCGCGATTACTATACTTACTTATACTATATGTATATTTCATATACATAGGTATAAGAAAGTAAAAATACTCTTACTCCCAAACGACTAATGACGGAAGGCTAAAATTATATATTTAAGATAAACTTTCATCTGGGAAGACATCCACCTTATTTTTATAACAATCACTAAACCGGAAACGGATGTTTATTCTTGTAATTTTTTAATTTTTTTTAAAT